>OX336340.1:1675654-1809650 GCA_946902875.1 Nematopogon swammerdamellus
ATTCATTTTATTTATTAACTAGCTGAGCCCGCGGCTCCGCTCGCGTGAAATTCGTATTCCAAAGAAGAATGTAAGTAACTAAGGGCGAGGCCCGAAGGCCGAGCTGCGTTCAGGTAATCGATAAACCTTCTTAAAGAAAGTAACTAACTAAGGGCGAGGCCGAAGGCCGAGCTGCTTTCAGGTAAACGATAAACCTTTCTCAAATAAAGGAAGTAAGTAAGGGCGAGGCCGAAGGCCGAGCTGCGTTCAGGAAGACGACAAAACCTTCTGGAAGAAGGAAGGAACTAAGTGCGAGGCCGAAGGCCGAGCTGCGTTCAGGTAAACCAAAAACCCTCTTCGCCTTCGGGCCTCGCCCTTAAAGACTTCCTTTCTTCGATAGAATATAATATCGTTTACTCAATCTATTTATTTCATAAAAAAATAAAAAAGTAATATTAATAACTAAAGAATTAAACCTACCTAACAAACATTAAAATAACTATCAAAACGGGCATTTTCAAATGTTCTTAGAGCACTTAGCGGCATTACCCCGCTGGATGGCAAGGCTTACCCTTTGAATGAAGTACATAAGCCCTTGATGACGGACAACCAGTTGCGTCAACCAGCTCAAGCCTCTTTTGGCTTCACTGCTCCACGGACCGAGGGTTTCAACTGCAAACGCCACAAATTCGAAATCTTGAATTATATTTCTATATTTGCTGCGTTGGAGGCTCTCCGCCCCAGCCCTCGGCCGCGCCAGCCGCTCTTGTAGATGTCCTAACGTGACTTGGAGCCAATGTGAGAACAAAAGTGGCGTCCACATCAAAGAACTACCCTTAGTCCATGGCACTAAGGTCTCTAGCATCGGGCCTCTTGCCATCCAGCCGGGAATAACCGCGAGGTTCTTAGGATGCACGGTATATTTGCCGTTAGAAGCGTGGACTTTATAATAAAATTTAAATTAAATTAACTCAATCTTAATATTAATTAACTTTATTCGAGATGGTTTAGCTTCTTCCTGAACGCAGCTCGGCCTTCGGCCTCGCCCTTAGTTACTTGCTTTCTTCGAGATGGTTTATCATTTGTCAGAACGTAGCTCGGCCTTCGGCCTCGCCTTAGTTGCTTACTTTCTTCAAGATGGTTTTAGCTTCTTCCTGAACGCAGCTCGGCCTTCGGCCTCGCCCTTAGTTACTTGCTTTCTTCGAAGATGGTTTTTCAATTATCCGAAACGTAGCTCGGCCTTCGGCCTCGCCTTAGTTACTTACTTTCTTCAAGATGGTTTAGCTTCTTCCTGAACGCAGCTCGGCCTGCGGCCTCGCCCATAGTTACTTACTTTCTTCGAGGAGGTTTATGGTCTTCCAGAATAGAGCTTGGCCTTCGGCCTCGCCCTTAGTTACTTATTTTCTTCAAGAATGTTTTTCTTCTTCCTGAAATCAGCTCCGCCTTTCGCCTCGCCCTTAGTTACTTTCATCGAGAAAGAATATCGTTTACGTGAGCGCAGATCCGCCTTCGGGCCCTTCTTTAGTTACTTACTTTCTTTTTTTAAATACGAATTTCACGCGCGCGAAGCCGCGGGCAACAGATATATAAATTTTATTGCACCAATGACATCGACATAACTTCGACTTTCAATTATTATTTTTATTTATCAAACAATTTGTCACCGGCCAGCTCACGTCGAGATGACAGTTCTCCGTTGTCAACATGACATTTAAAATTGTTTTTATCTTTACTTTGGACTACGTGATTTTAAACGCGCAATAATGTTTATAATTGTTATTTTTTTTTTATTTTTTTTTATTTTTTTTACGTATTATGTTAACCCGGCATATAAACTGCCACTATACAAAGTTTCGTCTAATTCCGTTCAGTGGTTTTTGCGTGATGCGCGTACAGACAAACAAACAAACAAACAAACAAACAAAAATTTTAAAAACTGTTCTAACATGTTCAGTATCTCATTTTAAGCCACCCTGGTTAGTTTTTTTCCGAATACATTCAATGTACAGACTTTCTTACCTCTACGATTTTATTATATGTATAGATATTTTTAGCGTTGCATTAAAACCTTTATCAGATTATATGCTCAGGGACCGGATCGGCCGAAATGTGCTTTCTGTGGTTTATATATATATATTTTTTTATGGAAACTGACACGGTTGGCTACATCACCTACAACATCCGCGATGTCAGCCCATAACACCGGATGAACTAGGTGCGATGTCAGTTCTTCCCTTCATTTCATGTCGGCTACACTGCACTGGACCGAAAACACAAACTATTTACATAGCCGTTTAGACCGACGACTTTTCATTCAGTGCGTATGATATATTTTTTTCAGTTTCATTTCTTATTTCTTATAAACACAATTCCAAGATATAACAAAAGGGAAATGCTAGTAGCTCTAAGGCTGCCTATTGCGTAAACGTAAATAATATTTTGATATCAAAAATATTGTTACATACACTTGTGTATTGTAATTGAAATTGTTGATCTAGCTATAAGCACATATATTATATAAACTATGTTAAAAGTGGTAATTTTTTATTGGCTAAATAGTGAATTTTTGAAGTGAAAACTTCTTTAGCGGCGCTTGGCACTTTTTTATAAGGGGAAAAAATCTTATGTTCGCGTCAGCGCCAGCGCGTCAGATAACAATCTATAGTTGCTATGACAACCGCGTCAGATAACAATCTATAGTTGCTATGACAACGCTCAATACATGACATCTCAAAGTTCTGCAAAATGAATGTAGGGTTCCGTAATAAATGCATGTCTGTCCGTTCTACTAAATTTAACATTTATTTCAAAATGAATGTAGGGTTCCGTAACAAATGCATGTCTGTCCGTTCTACTAAATTTTACAATTTTCAACCAATGTCCTCCGACGGTTATTTTATAATAAAAGTTGGGTTCCGTAACACGTTTATGTCTGTCCATTCTACTAATTTCTGCAAAATGAATGTAGGGTTCCGTAACAAATGCATGTCTATCCGTTCTACTAAATTTAACATTTATTTCAAAATGAATGTAGGGTTCCGTAACAAATGCATGTCTGTCCGTTCTACTAAATTTTGCAATTTTCAACCAAGGTCCTCCGACGGTTATTTTATAATAAAAGTAGGGTTCCGTAACACTTTTATGTCTGTCTATTCTACTAAGTTCTGCAAAATGAATGTAGGGTTCCGTAACAAATGCATGTCTGGCCGTTCTACTAATTAACATAAAAAAAAAAATTTTTTTTATTTATTTTTTTAATAATTTTTTTTTAATTAATATTTTTTTTTTATATATATGTCGGAGATTCAACCGGATTAGATTCTTCGTGGGTAGCGACGTCGTCGGCCATCTTTGCCTTGTATAGCTGTCAGTGCGCACATCCGGCGCAAGCGACGTCCCGACAAAAAAGTGAGTTGTGCGGTATCGATCGCGCTACTGACTGACTGTATGAGTGAGTGACTGAATGACAGAACGACTGAACAAACTACTCTAGCCATCATCTATCATTCGCCAGTGTTGCCACATTAAAAATTAAAATGTCAACGGCTACTTCATATTCTCTGACACGGCCATTCTGCGGGTCAACGCGCTCTCGCGTTGTCTTTATCGAAACAAGCAAAGCGTAAAGGCTTTCAGCAAACTATACTCTGATTAGGTAAAACGTTATGAAACGAAACGCACATCATATAAGATATTTTTTTTCTTTAAGTGCAATATCTATCAGTAGTCACACACATCATTAACCTCTACATAGCTTTCAACTATACGAAGCGTAACAGCGTCCATACATCACATTATAGTAAAGCGTGAGTTATTAAAAGGCTTAGGAAAGCGTTCACAATCCTTATGTTACAGCAAAGCGTCGATAGAGCCTTCAGCTTGCTCAAACAGTGAAGCGTTAAGCTTCAAACTCGTTTACTCTACAGAAAAGCGATAAAACACCTTTTAGCACATCGACATAGTGAAGCGTTAACCTTCAAGCTCGTTTACTCTACAGCAAAGCGATAAAACAGCTTTCAGCACATCGACATAGTGAAGCGTTAACCTTCAAGCTCGTTTACTCTACAGCAAAGCGATAAAACAGCTATCAGCACATCGACATAGTGAAGCGTTAACCTTCAAGCTCGTTTACTCTACAGCAAAGCGATAAAACAGCTTTCAGCACATCGACATAGTGAAGCGTTAAGCTTCAAACTCGTTTACTCTACAGCAAAGCGATAAAACAGCTTTCAGCACATCGACATAGTGAAGCGTTAAGCTTCAAACTCGTTTACTCTACAGCAAAGCGATAAAACAGCTTTCAGCACATCGACGTAGTGAAGCGTTAAGCTTCAAACTCGTTTACTCTACAACGAAGCGATAAAACAGCTTTCAACACGTCGACATAGTGAAGCGTTAAGCTTCAAACTCGTTTACTCTACAACGAAGCGATAAAACAGCTTTCAGCACATCGACATAGTGAAGCGTTAAGCTTCAAACTCGTTTACTCTACAGCAAAGCGATAAAACAGCTTTCAGCACATCGACATAGTGAAGCGTTAAGCTTCAAACTCGTTTACTCTACAGCAAAGCGATAAAACAGCTTTCAGCACATCGACATAGTGAAGCGTTAAGCTTCAAACTCGTTTACTCTACAGCAAAGCGATAAAACAGCTTTCAGCACATCGACATAGTGAAGCCTTAAGCTTCAAACTCGTTTACTCTACAACGAAGCGATAAAACAGCTTTCAGCACATCGACATAGTGAAGCGTTAAGCTTCAAACTCGTTTACTCTACAGCAAAGCGATAAAACAGCTTTCAGCACATCGACATAGTGAAGCGTTAAGCTTCAAACTCGTTTACTCTCCAGCAAAGCGTTAAAACAGCTTTCAGCCCATTCGCATAGTGAAGCGTTAAGCTTCCAACTTGTTTACTCTACAGCAAAGCGTTAAAACAGCTTTCAGCCCATCCACATAGTGAAGCGTTAAGCTTCCAACTTGTTTACTCTACAGCAAAGCGTTAAAACAGCTTTCAGCCCATTCACATAGTGAAGCGTTAAGCTTCAAACTTTCCACTGTACAGCAAAGCGTTAAACAGCTTTCAACTTACACTTTTGTCAAAGCGTAGAAGCTTTTATATCACATCGTATACAAAGCGTATGAGCCCTCAGTATAAACAATGTCACAGTATTTAATCCTCCAAATAGGTCCCATTACCCTTCATAAACAAAATAAATTCAAAATTCTCAAATATTAAATATTCACAGATCAGCGCACGATCAACGCATCAATCCATAACGACATAAGTAAGGGTAACAAAATCAATCACAGGGATGCACTATGCAGTACTAACTGAGAACTTGTACCAGGCGTGTACCATGACAACAATCAGATACTATCAAAACTAAACAGGGTTCAGACATTCTGATACATCCGGTAAGCTAAGGATATTTACGTAGTCGCTCATGAAGTCATGACACACGCACTGTTCACGACCCCCAGCTCTACCCTACAACGATCATTAGTACACACTTTCGGTGAAAACAGTACAACAGCGCACACACCTCCGGTGCAAATAGTACAATAACGCACATACTTTCGGTGCAAACAGCACAACACGCACACACCTTCAGTGTAAATGTACCAAAACTGTTCACATACTTCCAGTGTAAACGGCACCACAACAGTTCACATACTTCCAGTGTAAACGGTACCACATAAAAGGTTCAACGAATGATTCAATTCTGGCACTATTTATATCTAACGGCTCTCATTAAACCCGCTCGTTCTTCCCGAATTTATCCTCCCCACACACGCCACGCTGAGCAACCAAAATGGTCTGCAAACCCGATGAATTGGTTATCGTGGTCTCACCAATCCATTGTAAAACAACTTGCTAGATAACCAGCCATTCAAAGTTTCAATTCAAATTTTTCACACCGTCATACCCTACCATATCATCATGCCAACCATGACACAACTGTGTCCAGTGAGCTCGCAGTTCGTAGAGCTCATAGTAGCAAAGCATAGCTTGTCCGATGAGGGCCGCAACGCACTGGTTGGAACCGCACCCACAGCGGATTGGCACGCACAGTACGTCGAAACATTCACTGTATGAAGCAAACCGCACTCTGACTGAAAACTAAGAGGCATTTATCTCTCTTAGGATGTGTTATCGTATCCCTCACATCACATTCACATCCATTTGGCATAGTTTGCTCAACGTACAGCACAGAACCTACCCAATATTTGAGTTAATTACAAATTAGTGAATCATGTGGCAGTTTTATATTATTTACTGCAACAAATTTTTCACTCATTTCTTTCATCGATAGAATCTGCAATGAGGAAGTATGACAGAGAACCATGGTAGAGTACTTTACTTTAAGAAAACTTGAAGGCAGAGGTGTCAGTGGACTGGGCACATCGGCCACAGGCCCAGGCCCGATCACCGCTGGGGTAGACGGGTGCTCGAATGGGGCCACGCGCGAGCAAAGACAATGTGGGACGCACCTCAGCAAGGCGGAGAGACAACCCAAACGTAGCAGAGACTGCACGCTGTGATGCACCCTGAGAGAGGCTCGCGTCCAACGGCGAATCAATACGGGCCGATCATGATGATTACTACAAAAGTCAGTAAAAATACTAAGATATTTTCGCACTGATTTCACATTTTTCAATACTCATCTGAAACGAGGTGATTCTGTCAAGCAGGGATAGTTCACACACGTCCGTTGTGACTCCTATTACATACCGGATTGGCAAGTAGTTCTATCACATATTCCAATGATTCTCAAAATCAGAATGCAGTATTCAGAACATTTAACTGTTGCAAAACCAGCAACACAATAGGTGGAAATCACTTTAGTGTTTCAAATGAAATACAAAAACAGATTTCCAACAATCTACAGGCAGAAGGCATTCCAGTTCATTGAGGCTGTAGGGCCCCCCGCACCTTGCCCACAGTAACGGTGTGCCCCCACTGCATACATCCATTCAATGCAAGACGTACACGCAAAGACTCGCACCGCACCGTGCTGGCACGCACACCGGGCCGCGAGTGCAGCGCAGCACACGGGCCCGCACAGGACGACACCAATACTGTCAGGCCAATACCGTTGTGTATCCGTGAGCTCACACGGAGACGCATAGACCCTTGCATTCCTCATTGTTACCAAGCTCTTGCAGTCCATAGCCTGACCGCTCTGCGAGCACTTCTCGAAGCGTTGAAGCGAAGGGCCGAGATCAGCGCCCCGTCTGAGCACCGCTCCTTCAACTGCTGATCAGCTCCAGCACACTACTGCAACGAATGTCCAGCCCGAAAGAGAAACACGATGGTCCACGACGACACCCCAATAATGATCTGCAGCCAGTGATCGGTTCGAGGTGCTCCGAAGCAATCGCCGACGAGGACCCATGTTCAGCTAAAGAGGCATTAATCGTTACTGTCAATAGCAGTTGACAGCGACAAGTCATCTGAAGTCATCTGCAACTCATGAACAACACTCACATCACACACATATTTCAGAAGTAGGTGACAAACACAGCACCCCATGGCTTCACCGAACACATCCGGACCCATTGCATGTAGGAGAAGGTTTTAATCGAGCACGAGACCAGCCTGCGGCCAATTTTTCTCTCTCAGAGCGCCAGACATTTCGGCCAACGTCCAGCCCGGCAAGCCAGTCTGTGACGTTGTTGGTGTAGCACCGCAGATAAACTGTGCAGCTTCCCACGAATAGTTGTGAACACACACAAGTTAGATTCGGAACCTTTATAGAAAAGAAACCAAGCACAGCACATATTAAGCGCCCATCTACTGTCCGCAGCGCGCGCAGTCTGACAGCCAATATGCCAAACTGACGCCAAAAGTCTGTTCGCGCAACCCTCTCGGTCGTCACAAACGCATCTCACTGTCCAGTCAAGCGAACACTTGTGAATAGCAGCAAACCAATTCAACAATTCTGCCAATGAAATAATACAGAGGAATCAGTCTGCCAATTCAACCTCGTTTATCAGAATTGATTCTGCAGATAGAATCGTCAATATGTTTCTCAGTTTGATGTTACATACTAGTTAACAGCGCTCCACTGGTATTCGCCATTCCATCCGGTGTGCAACATGATTCATTCACTCGACCGGCATGCACGACGTGCATGACGACACGCACACCTCCCGGCTAGCCAAGCAAGCCATAGCAGTATTGGCGGTAACCAAACAACAATCATCCGTATACACAGATCAAACAGCAACAAATCATTAACGTCCCCTGTGCACAGGGCGTCTTTTAGAAAGTAGATCATCACAAGCAGAGCTATTATCTGAATATCCATCCAGTAAAGGTACTTTATATGAGACACCCGGCGGCGAGGGCACACTTTCAACTTTATTCAGCACGCACCTGTGCTCCCACTGGTAATACCACAAACTACCAATAATGTGATCGATCCCGGTCGGCGCGCCTTACTTACCGAACTCGCCGCTCGCATGCGCGCGACACGTCTGCGTGGGCGCCGCCCGCGCTGTCGCACACGCGCCGGCCGGACGCGCTGTCTGGCCGCCGCGCGCGCCATTCGCTCGAGTATTAGTTCACCAAACATACCAAATACGATCCATTGCTGTGAAGCTGCCAACCATTGGATTCGCACGCCGCTCGCGGTCGTCAGGTCAACACCGCCGTCCACGCACGCGTCGCCGGCACCACCGCCGCCGATCGCGCACGCATCGCTTCCGACGTGTCCGCGCAGCCGCCTCCGTCCGCACGCGCCGATGCGCATGCAGCACATATTCCTCCATCATGCAACGTCGACCGCCGTGAAAAATTGTTTTCTGGTGGCAGTAGATATCGCGAAGTAGACCTCGGAGGGCTTTTGAGCAGATCCCACCGCTGCTGTCGGAGATTCAACCGGATTAGATTCTTCGTGGGTAGCGACGTCGTCGGCCATCTTTGCCTTGTATAGCTGTCAGTGCGCACATCCGGTGCAAGCGACGTCCCGACAAAAAAGTGAGTTGTGCGGTATCGATCGCGCTACTGACTGACTGTATGAGTGAGTGACTGAATGACAGAACGACTGAACAAACTACTCTAGCCATCATCTGTCATTCGCCAGTGTTGCCACATTAAAAATTAAAATGTCAACGGCTACTTCATATTCTCTGACATATATTTTTTTAATTTTTTTTTCATAATTTTTTTTTTAATTTTTTTTTTATACCTGAATATTTTCGGAAATACAAAAAGTTTTCACTTCTGCCGGCACTCCCGGAGTGCACCTGAAGCTTTTATTTTAAGGTGTATGGTTTTATGTAAATTTTAATAGCTGTTAATTTTAGTAATACCTAGGTATATTATAAAAATAAATAAAAACAATTATATTAATCATCTTGTGAACGGTCGTATGGGTTAATTATTCAAAGCATATGACTTACAAAGTTTGTTTGTCAGTTCTTTGCATTAGAACTGACCGAATTTTCGACTTATCCAAGAGTAAGTTATCTACCTATGGCGGAAATTTATACACTAAACAATAATTTGAATACTGGAAAAAATCCATATATTCGCTTATACCATATCTGTCAAAAACTGTATTTCTATCATAACATTTGTCTTTCTACAATCAAAATATAAAAGCCTGTGGTGCCATCTATTATTCAGTAACGCGACTAATCTATTATTATCACGTTTATTGTATGGGGACCCCCTTTTTACTTTTTCTTTCTTTTATTATTGCTTGGCACATCAGCCATAATTGTTTATTGTATAATTTAATCTACAGGTAGGTAACCTACGCTTGGATTTGTCGAAAATTCCGCTAAGTTCCTAAGTTCTAAATTCAATGCGAAGAAGAACTGACAAACAAACTTCGCAAGCCACAATGTTTTGTTAGTACATACATTATAAGTATTATATCATAGTAATTTACAATAATTAACCCATACTACCGCTCACAAGAACACTAATATTTACAGCACAAATATGAATACTCAAGAATCTGACCACTCTGTCTATTTACATTACCTATATCTGGTGTATAGTGCCATCGTCAATTTTGATACTTCATGTATCAAGTCAAATAAAAAAACAATAACGCATATTCTGTGAATATTTCAACCGGCTACCTATTACGGCCCAAAGGATACAGCTATTGAACGGAAAGACAGACAGACAGACAGACGACATGGGATTAGTCATATGCTTCCATACGGATGCGGAACTGTAAATATCGCGAAGAAACAAATTTTAAGAGCATTTTCTCATTTTCACGCTCTTTTTCATTTTCACGCTATTACAAAAGTCATAAGCACCTAAAGGAAACAATCATGATAATGAAAATCAAGATGGTCACTTAATCTGCCAACCCCATCCATATTATCTCTCTGCGATCACCCTTTCGTCCGGGCTCAGAACCCCGGGCCCCTCACATGTCCGGCTAATGGAAACTACAACGCCAATATCGCTACTAATCCCCGACGCTGCTGTAAGGTTATGCCAGTACGCGCCGTTCATACGATAGTAGGACAAGCAATAAGGTTCGAAGAATTTTAGAAATAAAAATCGGTCAAGTGCTTGTTTTACTCTCGCACGGAGGGTTCCGTAGAAAAGAAAAAGAAAGAAATAAGATTTTTCCCCCTATAGCATTACATTAAGTATTACACATTAACACACATTTAAACAATTACAGGAGAGGGGGGAAAAGGACTGGACACAGCCTATGCTGAATCTAGTGAAGATTTCACTAGACTCAGCGCTGTATTTAAGTCCAGCCCATGAACAATTTAAAGATTAATCAGTTGCATCTGCTAACCATACCTGTCAAAAACCATCCGTCTATGTTTTTTTTGTCTGCAATGCGGTGTCATGCAAATGCAAAAATGCCTGTGGCGCCATCTATTATTTAGTAGCGTGAGTATGTGCCAATCGAGAAACGTTGCTTGTATGGGGAACCCCTTTATTTGTTTACTTTTTGTTTTTTTTTTTTATTATTTGTGTGCATATCCGCAATAATACCACATATTCTGTGAAAATTTCAACCTACCACCTATTTCGGTTTAAACGATACAGGTTTTTAAATTACCGTGGTTGTTAGACATTATTTTAAATCTGCCACGCTCAGCGCTGGCGCATTATTTTAATACTGGCCACGGCTACAATCTTCGTCAACGACGGACGAAGATGTGACAGTTCTCTGTCAACCGTCGCACAAGGCAGAGTGCTCCATGAAGATGGGCCATACGCTTGGCCCGAAACGTCGAACCACATAGCTCGGAGTGAAACCGTGAGTAAAGCTGATTGATTTAAAATAATGTTAAACGATACAGCTCTCGGACAGAAGGACGGACGGACAGACACACAGACAATCCAATAGACAATAGCGCGCAGTGGCGGACTTAAAACTGGTGGTGGTCTTCCATTCAAGCACACATTAGATTAGATTAAAGAAGACCACTTTCGATACACCGAAGAAGTATTAGGTACATAGTTTCTCGAAGACACCAAGTCACTGCAAACGATGCTAAAGACCGAGTTGCACTTAGTTATAGGAAATAATTAATCGAGCCCTTGTGAGAGGGATTTAGTAATTGTGTTGGATTTCGTTGAGCGTTCTCTTTCCCTTAACCCTTTCTGTTTCAAAAAAATTATTTTCGCCACAGAAGTTTTTTTGTTTCACATATATAGAATAACCCCCTTATGTCAGTTAAAAATATTACGGGGGCAACTGCAGCACCGTGTATATCTGGCTATCGTGTGTACCCCCCACGAAAACATCGTCCGTCCCCCGGCGGCGGGCTCCGTGGCCGCGTCGCGTCGCCGCAATCGGCTCAGCGTCCGTCACAGCGTAAAATTATATTTGACGCCGAGCTGCCACCGCCGCCATTGCCTCCACCACGGTACCACCACCGCCTCCGCCGCCGCTGTTGACGACGACGTGGCGCGTCGCTACCGCTCAACATGCCCGGGGATGTTGTGGAATTAAAAGTTTCCTTGTTTTAATCCCTGATTTCGTACTGCCTTGAGTAAGTATACATAATGTTTCAGGATAGGCTTGAGAAACTTCAGGAATAGGAAGTACTCATTTTTAGAAGAAAAAAATCCTTATTACTGAAATTTAAATTCCGTATTTTTTATACAAACATTGAAAATTGGCATAAAAACTCGATGGACAGTGAGATTTGACAACAGTGATGTCTAGGTCTAGGGAGTGCAATGACCTAGTAAAAAGATAAAAAAAGTATCGTGTTTATGTTTCTTAGTGTTTTATATTTATTACTGGGCCCATCTGAAAAACCGCGCTATAGATCGCCTTGTGCACCTATAGCACATGCTGAGATGGGTCCATATTGTCATTACTTGTGTTATTAATTTAGGTTTTACGTGTATAATTTCATGTGTTTGTAATGTTTTCTTTTCTTTTTGTATACCTATAATGACAATAAATAATATTTTTCTTTTCTTTCTTTCTAGTACAGCCAGTCCCCTTTTTCTTTTGCTAACATTCTAATTTAAGTGTGTGGAATTTACCTACATGCAGTACAATTCTACTAGTTTAAGTAAGTTAGCAATTTTAATTTTATTTAATAAATTTAACCGTTGACATTAACCGTCCACAAAATCTCGATGAAACGATTTTAAACAAAAAGTACTACAAAATGACCGAATCTGAGAAAAAGTTTCAGAACTTTTCGTCTCCAAATAAGAACCCCTTTCGAACCCCTAAGTTACGAAACCCTATCCTGAAACATCCTGTATATATACAAGTATAATATAATATTGAGGAACCCACGGCTATCGCTCATAATAGTAGACAAAATATATTATATCCATAATATGAGTGTGTTTTTTAAGAGTGTGGGTGTTCCGTATCCATACAGAAGCCTATCACTAAGCCTACGTCGTATGTCTGTCTGTCTGTCTGTCCGTCCGTCCGAGTGCTGAATCTTTTGAACCGTAAGAAGTAGCCGGTTGAAATTTTTTGTGTATGCATGTACTGTTCTGTCTTTTTATTTAATAAATTTTTATACTAATATGAAAAAGCCTGATAAGCTTCCATTCAGAAGTACTTATTAATAAAAACCAAATTTTAAGATAATTTCAAAAACAAATTTTAAGGAAACTGCACGCTTTGCCACTAGTTTTTATTGATGTGTCCAGATTTTTTTTTACAATTTTAATAATATTTTGTCATTTCCTATAATCTGGCCGGCCGGGTGATGTCGGGAGGAGCCGGGGTGCGGGCAGGGGGCGGGATTTCGTCAGATTACGCGGCGCTCGGTCGCTGCACACAAATTGTTTTTTATATTTTTTTGTCCGGCTCCAGTTAATAACGTTTCACAAGTGTTACCGTTTATTTCGGGTGCGGTGCACACTCATTTATTCTTTATTCGGTTCGCGTCACGTGTGCCATTTTAATTCAGAATTATTTTTTTGTTATTATAGCTTCAGCTATAGCGTCAGCCTCGATAGCTCAGTGGTGCAGACAGTCGACTGTTGCTATTGATTGTTAAACAACGCTGGGCGCGGTTCGGATTCCACGTTAAACTGTAGATCCCTTCTCCTCTTACCTTACTAGGTGGTCGGGCCCGGCCCCACCGGTTATCCGGCCCGGGTTGGTCCCACCGTACTGAATGAAACGTGTCGGTCGAAACGGCTATGTAAATAGTTCGTGTTTTCCGTCCAGTTCAGTGTAGCCGACATGAAATGAAGGGAAGCACTGACATAGCACCTAGTTCACCCGGTGTTATGGGCTGACATCACGGATGTTGTAGGTGATGTAGCCAACCGTGTCAGCTTCCATAAAAAAAAAGCGGAATACCGCGAGTGGTAGCGTGTCTTGGGAGAAGCCTATGTCAAGTAGTAGATGCGGGCTTATGATCCATTAATTGAACTCATAGTGAACTAAGTGCGGTAACTTTGATAGTGCCTTCTAATTTTACTTACTTACATGCTTTACACCCATCAAGAACTTCGAAAAACCGCGAACAAAGTAAATCTTCTGTGTCGGCGCATAGGTGTCGTAGTGCTGGGCAATATTGATCGTACTGTAACGAAGTTACACAGGGCGGGCGGCGACAACCGCTCCGACCAGCGGTCCTCAACCTTTTCACCAACAGGTAACCTTGTAACGTATTTTTTTTTTTATGGAAACTGACACGGTTGGCTACATCACCTACTACGTCCGTGATTTCAGCCCATAACATCGGGCGAACTATGTGCCATGTCAGTGCTTCCCTTCATTTCATGTCGGCTACACTAAAGTGGACGAAAAACATGAATTATTTACATAGCCGTTTCGACCGACGTTTCATACCGTGCGGTGGTACCAACCCGGGCGAGATAAACCCTACCACCTAGTAAGGCATAGTTTTATTATGTTGCAATAGATGGCGCTGAAAGCCACTGAGGCGGCATGGCATTTTAGTTTGCTTGGGAAACAGACTGGAGCGTCTCGACGTTGTCTCACTAAAGGCATTGAGAAGGCAGCTAGAGCGAGTGAGACGGCTAACAGATATTTACTTCGCTGGACAGGTATTGAACTTGTTAAAATACATAAAGTATTGATTCAAGACCTATTTGTGGAGTCGCGACCCAATGGTTGCAAACCACTGGACTAGACGAACTAAAACGTGTCGAGTGGCAGCGAAACGTTGGCCGGACTGCTTAAAAAGAAGAAATCGTTCTTTTTAAACCCAGACACGTCGAACCGGTGAAAGAAAACACTGAAAGATAGCTGGACACTGCCAATGTTGAAATTATAATAAGATCACATATAGATGGAACAAATTGTGACAAGTTCGAGTGTAGTTTTACTGTCATGTAAATTATCAATAAACAATAAACAAAACGACTGATAGACGGACGGACAAACACCTGGCCTATTTTATAAGGGTCCCTGCCAACGTCGCTGACTACGGAACTCTAAAAGCCGGCCAAGTGCGAGTCGAAATCGCGCACCGAGGATTCCTTATCGCCATGTCATGGTTAGCGCCGCTCACGCCATCTATGGCGTGTTATGAAATGCTTCATATTAGTTAAATGTCATGATTAGTTAAAATGCTTCACCCTCTATTCGGTAGATGGCGCGCGCGCATACACTTTTTTGGTGTCTTTTAAGGGAAACCCCGTGAATTTTTTACTTTTTCTTAATTTTATTATTTGTTGTTATATCGGCCATAATAACACATATTCTGTGAAAATTTCAACGGGCTACCTATTACGGTTCAAGAGATACAGCCCTCGAACAGACAGACAGACGGACAGACAGACAGACGGACAGACAGACAGACAGACGGCGGCGTAGGCTTAGTAATATGGTCCCGTGCGACGGATACGGAACTCTACAAATGAACAATGATTTTTTTTTTGCAAAGATACAGTTTTTTCATATTTACAGATTTTTCGATTTTTTTCTTTTCAGTTTGCGTCTGCCAGCCAGTCTGCGTCTGAAGGTCTCATGAGGTTTGACGAAAAAGTGCCGCTTAAACGTCGTCTCATCCGCGCAGCGAAAATCATATTCCGCTAACTGAGTTACCGCTCCTCAGGCGAGACGGCCACCTCGCTTACTGCAGCTAAACTTGACCTGGCGAGAGAAATGTGTGGATATTTTACTGTTTTATTTATGTTTAAATTTATTTGTTGACGATTCTAATTTTTAGGTTTCCGTATCCCATAAGGAAGCCTATTAGTATTACTAAGCCTACGCCGTCTGTTTGTCTATCTGTCTGTCCTACGGCTGTATCTTTGGAACCGTAATAGGTAGCCGGTTGAATTTTTTACAGAATATGTATTTTTTATTATGGTGGATATAAAAATATAGAAAAGGTCAAAAATTAAGGGGGGCCCCCATACAAGAAACGTTGAGGAAGTGTTTTTTTTATCAGTTTTTTTTTTGTGGTGCGGAAACCTCGGTGCGCGAATCCGACTCGCTTTTGGGCGTTTTTATCTACATCCTACTCTGTACATACATACGTACATACATATCCCGACAAACGGGGTAAGCAGAGTAATCGGTGTTGTGCTGCAACAACTCTGGTAAATTACAGCACAACACCGACCATCACGTTTGCGTTGAAGACTCACCTGCCTGATGACTCGGTGGAAGTGCCGCATTTTATTTCATTCTTTTTAGTAATATTACATAAAAAATAATAATCGAAATCGAATAATTGAAATCGGTTGAAGTGGTACAGAATTATTCGCCATATGTGTCAAACTGCAAATTGCTGAAAAAGTCCACATCACAAAAGTTTTGCTGAAGGTAACCACACACACACCATGGTAATTATCAAACGAAAATTGCTGAAAAAGACACACCATAGTATTTTGTTGATTTTTCAAAAACCGCTGAACCAATTTCGATAAAATTGCAATGGGACCACCTCGGAAATAAGACCTAACAAACAAAAAAAGAATTTTCAAAAGCAGCCCACAATTGACGGAGTAATCGCGTAACAAACATACAAAAAAAAAAAAAACACACTCGAATTGAGAACCTCCTCCTTTTTTTGAAGTCGGTTAAAAATAAGATAAAGTAAAAAATTCACGGGGGTTCCCATAGAAGAAACTAAAAAATTATGCGCGCCATCTACCGAAAAGACTATGAAACATTTAACTAATCATGAATTTGAACTAATATGAAGCATTACATAAACACGCCATAGATAGCGTGAGTGGCGCTAAGCATGACATGGCGACAAGGAACTCTCGGTGCGCGAGTTCGACTCGCACTTGGCCGGTTTTATATTTATACATAGCTTTTGCCCGCGACTTCGCTCGCATAGCCTACAAGCTGTGCCCGCGGCTCCGCCCGCTCTCACATTTCACTTCACTGCTAACCTCATAAGCTATTTAGCGTGATAATAAGTAGCCTATAGTTGATGGGAAGAATCAAGCTATCCGTAGAATTTTGTTTTATTAAAATCGGTTCAGTGGTTCTCGAGTTATAAGCGGACAGACAGACATACACTCAGACACTCAGACACTCAGGCAGAAAGCAGACGTTGGATTTTATTATAGGTAAGGATAAGGATAAGGAAGGAAGGATATAGGTAAGGATAAGGATGTCCATCCTGAAGGTCCATTCTAAATATTGGTCAAAGAACTTTTAAAATCGGATGAGTATGTTTGTAGATTACCTCCTACATTCAAACTTACAAACTTTACCTCTTTATAATATTATGTAGATATCCTTATCCTTCCTTCCTTCCTTCTTCCTTATTCCTTTTCCTTATCCTTAACTTTAATAAAATCAAACGTCTGCTTTCTGTCTGTATGTATGTCTGTCTGTCCGCTTATAACTTGAGAACCACTGAACCGATTTTAATACAGTTTGCTTCTACGGATAGCTTGGTTTTTCCCGTCAAATATAGGCTACTTTTCATCACGTTAAATGGCTTATGAGGTTAGCAGAGAAGTCAAATATGAGAGCCAGCGGGCGGAGCCGCGGGCACAGCTAGTACCTTTAATAAAATCCAAGGACTATGCTTTCTGTATGTATGTATGTCTGTCTGTCCGCTTATAACTCGAGAACCACTTAACCGATTTTATTTTAAAAAAATCTACGGATAGCTTGATTCTTCCCATCAACTATAGGCTACTTACTATCACGCTAAATGGCTTATGAGGTTAGCAGAGATGTCAAATATGAGAGCGGGCGGAGCCGCGGGCACAGCTTGTATAATATAGAATAAGAACGGCGTATCACACTATTCCTTCGTTGTAAAGCCCGCTGTGAAAGCAATACTGTCTCGTCGCTTGCTTTTTTACCGAAATGTCATTTTGCTCTCACATTGGCGGAATAAGTGACACTCTCTGAGGTCTCCGCGAAATATTGGGTCAGACCTCACGCGCACCACTCCAAGGGATCAAAATTCGATTTCCAGTAATGGTGAGAAGATAGTTTTCGGTAGTAGGTACATACATACATATATTAAATTATATATATATACTAGCTTTTGCCCGCGGCTTCGCTGGCATGAAATTAGTATTTAAAAAGAATAAAGTAAGTAAGCCCGTGTTTCGTACCGTGTGGGGCCGGTACTTTAAAATAATAGCCCCACTGCATCTCTCCCCGTGCATGTCGTAAAAGGCGAGTAAGGGATGTGACTCCCTTCTTATATAACTAGGTGGTAGGGTTTAACCCGCCCGGGTTGGTACCACCGCACTGAATGAAAGGTCGGTCGAAACGGCTATTTAAATAGTTTGTGTTTTCCGTCCAGTTCAGTGTAGCTGGCACGACCGAAGGGAAGCACTGACGTGGCACCAAGTTCAACCCGGTGTTATGGGCTGACATCACGGATGTTGTAGGTGATGTAGCCAACCGTGTCAGTTTCAATAAAAAAAAAAAAAACCCGCTACCGTACCTTTATTTCAGAACAATTCGGTTTGTATGAGAGCCACATTTTAGCGTAACCGGAACTGAATTTTTTTTGGACTATCCTGTGTCACGTATAGTTAAAATGTGCTTGTACTAAGTTTCATCGAATGCGGATGATCGGTTTAAAAGTTATGGAGGAACATACATACAGAATATATATCTAAAAATGATGAATTTAGTTTTAGTATAATACGTAGAGTCTACATACTTAGTATCTCATACATAACTTACTCCATGCCCATATTGGCCATCCCTTACAGATTTATTGGGAGGACGCATACATGCACACCACACTCGGTATCCCGACAATCGGGGTAAGCAGATTAATCAGTGTTATGCTGCAAGTACTCTTGTGAATTACAGCACAACATCGACCACCACGTTTAGCAATGTATTAGGACAAGATAACTATCGAGCAAGCGGCGGGTGGCCGAGTGGTTTGGGCATCGGCTTCTCATGCGAGAGGTCCGCGGTTCGAATCCCGTCGGCGTGTACCAATGAGTTTTTTCTGACGAAAAAATTTACGTGCATACCTACACCTGCTGCTTCACCATTCGGAACCGGTGTAAAGCTGTAGGTCCCTTCCCTTGCACCTTACTGGGTGGTAGGCTCAATCAAATTATAGCCGACTGGGTTGGTACCGCCGTACTGGATGTAAGACGGCCGCATAGCAGCCTCGGCTGTGTTCTCTTCTAGTCCAGTATAGCCAGGAATCCAGGGAAGTCTCCGGTATGGCACCTACCTTCTCGGAGGTGATATTGGCTGGTCGGAGCATGCACTTTAGCCCCTCCAACTCAGCCACCCATACCGGATTACATAAAAAAATATATATTCAGTATGGTTCGTCATCATTTTTTTTTTGTAGTGACCCATTCACCATTTTATTCTATAAGAAAGAACCGGTTATGAAACCTTATAGTTTTTTTTTTTATTTTAGTTCTTAAATAAATACGGATCTTTACATTTTGCGGAAGATTAGACCTAAAAAACCTCCAATTGAAAATAATTGCAAACCCCACCAAAAATCCGACGAAAGCCCAATTATTAATCTGCTCCTGCCAAACGTTAGGAATCTTTCCCGGCAAGAATTATTGCCTTGAGTAGAATAATAACATATCAGCAGTAGGCCGAGCGCGCGGGGCCGGAGCCCCGGACCCCGGGTGCGCACCACCGTATCGTCGCTCCGCAGCCAAACACCTTCCCCGCATCCGCGCTGAATACGCTCCGTCGGACCTACCGCGACCCTGCGGTCGTACCGACAGCATACTCAACTGGTAGTCTTAACATCCAAAAACATTGTCAGTCACGGTAGCTCAGTGGTGCGGTCGGTCGACTGTTATTAAGCACACCTGGGCGCGGTCAGTACTTGGATGGGTGACCGCTCGACCGTTGGTGGCTGAGCGTTGTTCGGATTCCACGTTAAACTGTAGGCCCCTTCCCTTCTTACTTACTTAGATGGTAAGCTTAGACCAACGCAATGAGCGAAACGTCAACTGTCGAAACGGCTATGTGAATAATTCGTGAGTGTAGCCGATATGAAATGAAGGAAAGCACTGACATGGCACCTAGTTCACGCGGTGTTATGGGCTGACATCGCGGATGTTGTGGGTGATGTAGCCAACCGTGTCAGTTTCCATAAAAAACAAAACAAAACAAAAGAAAAAACAAAACGCAACGGTAAATAAATAAAAAATCGGCAAGCGCGAGTTTCACTCACGCACAAAGGGTTCCGCAGATCCGCTGTACCATACCTGTCAAAAAGCCATATCCGTGAATTTTTTGTCTGTCTGCAATACAAAGTACCTGTGGCGCCATCTATTATTTATTAGCGTGAATATGTACTAATTGATTCTTAGCAAGTTGCTTGTATGGGGCCCGCTTATTTTTTTTACTTTTTTTCATAATTATTTGTAATAGTCGGCATAATTACACATTTCTGTGAAACTTTCAACCGGCTACCTATTACGGTTTCAAAGACATGAAATGAAGGGAAGCACTGACATGGCACCTAGTTCACCCTGTGTTATGGGCTGACATCACGGATGTTGTAGGTGATGTAGCCAATCGTGTCAGGTTCCATAAAAAAAAAAAAAAAACCGATAGACGAACGGACGGACAGACAAACATACGGCGTAGGCTTAGTAAAAGGCTTCCGTATGGATACAGAACCCTAATAAATTAAGTTAAGGTTGCCTATTGTACAAAGCTTGTACAATAGGCAAAATGATAAATTTTTCATGTAATTCGGTATTGGTGGCTTAATCAGTGGCTCTAGTGGGGATATTCTCAAATAAGAAAGAGAAAGTATGCGATAAATTAACCAAAGCTTGCTTCTGCTTGAAGACTTTATCTAAAAACTGTGATCTGAACACTCTGACCAGCGCTTATTTTGGGTACTTCTACTCGATAATGAGCTATGGAATAGAGTTCTGGGGTGCCTCGAGGGAGGCCGGCAGGGTGTTCAGACTACAAAAGAAGGCAATTAGAATAATAACGCACTCTAAGTGGGACGCACACTGTACACCATTATTTAAACACCTGAAAATATTAACAATGTACGATGTCTATGTGCAAAGAACGGCTCTGTACATAAAAAACAACCCTGAGGAGTACAATTGTTTAGACCACAAATATCTAACCAGGCACAAAAAGAACATTCAACAGAAAAACCATAGAACAGAAAAATTTAAAAAAAGTGTCATATTCAACAGCATTAATATATATAATAAATTACCGAAAGAATTGCGAGAAAACAATACAAATATACGAATATTTAAGTCAAAATTAAATAAGTGGCTAAAAGAGAAAACTTTTTATCATCTAAAATTGTTTAATATTATAACATAACATTTTAAATGTAATAAATAATAAATAATGTGCAATGAAATGAAATGAAATTTTTACACAAATTATTAAATGTTCAAGCAAATATTTGCTGCGGACGGTACTGCGGGGCGCCGTACGTCGCGCTACGACAATTAATCACGGCTTATCAAGTGCTAATCCAGCTTTAAATAGATAACTAGTTAATGTAAGCCGCCGACACCCAAGCCTATTGTGCCGGATTGAAAAGGAGACGCGGGCACTTTACAAAAGCTGGCAGGGAAATTGTTGGCTATTATATTACGTTAGTATTAAAATTATAACTAGGTATTGTTTGCTTTGATATTTTTTTATTGTTTATTTGGATTACATTTATTGTAGTTTGTATAAAAAAAATTGTTTTTAATAAGGTGGAAATTTATGGTTTTGGTTTATTACACGAAGAACCAAAAATTAAATTTTATTGAAGACGCAAATAAAATAGTACAGTTTGGGGCCGATAGTTAAAAAGAATAGCCCCACTGCATCTCTCCCCGTGCATGCCGTAAAAGGTGACTGACGGATAAGGACAAGATGCCGTGCTAAAGGGCGACAGGATAGCCACCTCTCACCATGGCACGGTCTTTCCCCCGGGTCATGCTCATGCAGCAGATGGGTCTTCGTGGCTTACTTGATAGTTATCTTGTCCGAATACTTTGCGAAAGGTGGTGGGCGGTGTTGTGCTGTATTTTACCAGAGTCCTTGTAGCACAACACCGATTACTCTCCTTATCAAAATGGTCGGGATACGGTGTATGGTATGCATGCTTCTAAATCAATTAAACTAAATTAAATACAAATATTCCTGCATCCACATAATGTAGTTGAAGTAAGTATATGTAAGTATATAATATTATGTAAACTACAATTTACATTATATTGTTTCAGCGCCACATATCGCGCTTTTTATAAAATAATAACCTACAAAATTATATTTTTTTATATACAAAATAAAAAAAAATAGGATTTATAAAAACTAAAAGTTACATATTCGTCTTCAAGGTCCAAGGCACGTTTTTAGGTTTCCGTATCTCCTACTGAAGCCTATTACTAAGCCTCCGCCGCCGTCCGTCCGTCCATCCGTCCGTCTGTCCGAGGGCTGTATCTCTTGAACCGTAATAGGTAGCCCGATGAAATTTTCACAGAATATGTGTCACTATGGCGGATATAACAATAAGTAAGAAAAATAAGAAGACAAAAGATATGCGGATAATAGCGGATAGATACGGAAACCTCCGTGCGCGAGTAAAACTCGCACTTAACAGATTTTTTAAACATATTATATCAGAATTAGCAATTTTTCCAAGTAAAAGTGCCACTGGGTAGCTTTGCTATAAAGGCTCTCCGAGCCCGGTTCACGAGCATTGCTCACCGAAAGCGGTCGATTATTGAGCTAATGTTTTCAGCGGCCCCTCCATTGTTCATACCTCCGTGCCCGTTGTTCATATTGTTCCATTGTCTTGTGTTTTTGCTTCTGTGCTTTCAGACTAAAGGTAACCAACATGAGGCCGAACAAAAAACATATAAACATGATTTTGGGTAAAATTTGCAAAGGATTTATTTGTCCATAAGTTCACACTTTACGGCTTTAGTGGCACATATTTTGCTGAGGGATTGCTTTTTATGTGAATTTAAATCTGGACAGACATTGTCATTTGAGACACCTATCTCCTGAAATGAGACTGAAGGGTGAGGTTTTGTAAATTAAAATATTTCAAATTGTTGCAATGCATGAGTTTTTTTTATACTTAGGTATATGTTCACTCATATTTTTGGACCATAATCCCTGGCATGACTGGTAGAGGATGCCTTGAGGCATTAGGTCCGACTTTTTCAACTTTGTGCAATAAAGTATTTTCATTTCATTTCACGTTTTTCGTTGGTCCTCAATAAATAAAATAGTTTTTATCAATTTAACGTTTTATGAAAAAGTCATTCCGACATTCTCAGACTGCCATCACGTAAGACCCCACCGCTTATTTTGGAATAAAGATTGCATTATGTTATAAACCTTTTAAAAACCCTTCAGGGTCACTACACTAGACTATGGGCGGTGTTATTATGTGGCTAGTCATTAAGCACTTGTAAAAATATGTTTAAAAAATACCCTGCGAAGTTTCTTGTCGGTCCTTCTTCGTGGGTGTAATCGAACCGGATAGAACAAATTGTGACAAGTTCGAGAGCAGTCTAACTGCCATATGAATGATCAATAAACAATACAATACTAATACCTTCATAAATCTCCATAGGAACTGACTGACATGCAGACAGAAGTTTTGCGTTTTACAATCTTCTTTTTTTATCTTTTTTTTTTTTATGGAAACTGACACGGTTGGCTACATCACCTACAACATCCGCGATGTCAGCCCATAACACCGGGTGAACTAGGTGCCATGTCAGTGCTTCCCATAGTGCTTCATTTCATGTTGTACACTGAAATGGACGGAAAACACGAACTATTTACATAGCCGTTTCGACCGACGTTTCGCTCAGTGCGGTGGTACCAGCCCGACCGGTATAAACCCTACCATCTAGTAAGGTAAGAAGGGAAGGAACCTACAGTTTAACGTGGAATCCGAACCACGGTCAGCCTCCAACGGACGAGCGGTCACCCATCCAAGTACTTGTACCCTAATCACGAGAGGCTACGCTACGCCGTATTCTCCGCATCATTTTGTATGGAGAAACGGAGCAGCGCCTCTAGTGATAGATTTACGAACTTCGTTTCTCCATACAAAATGATGCGGAGAACACGGCCTAGCGTAGCGTAGTCTCGTGATTAGGGTACTGACCGCGCTCAGCGTTGCTTAACAACAGTCGACCGACCGCACCACTGAGCTACCGAGGCGAGGCTGACAAATGTTGTCAGTTGTTGCCACTTGATTTCTTTGAAACGTCCTTCGTTGCGCACTCTCTTGAAATATATCTCGATGTGTATAAACCGAATGCTCGATGAAATGGCGACGGTGATTAGCATGCATAGGTGTAGAATAGAATAGTGAGGTGTCAAGTGAAGTGGGATTGCGTGGGGTTTGCGCTCGGCCCACTGAGCACCTTCGCCAATACTCGCGAGAGCCTCTATCCATATGCATGGAGGCTGGTAGGGGTGTTTCAGAGTGAGAGATGACATATTATGAAAACTGTAAACTTTGCTTATCTGAGCGTAATACTTAATTGTAAAAACATTAATTTTGATTATGAGAGATGATAAGTGATGTGTATATAACATTTTGTCAGCCTCGGTAGCTCAGTGGTGCGGTCGGTGGGTGCGGTCAGTACTTAGATTGGTGACCGCACGACCGTTGGAGGCTGACCGTGGTTCGGATTCCACGTAAAACTGTAGGTCCCTTCCTTTCTTACCTTACTAGGTGGTAGGGTTTAACCCGCCCGGGTTGATACCACCGCACGGAATGAAACGTCGGTCGAAACGGTTATGTAAATAGTTCGTGTTTTCCGTTCAGTTCAGTGTAGCCGACATGAAATGAAGGGAAGCACTGACATGGCACCGAGCTCACCCGGTGTTATGGGCTGACATCGCGGATGTTGTAGGTGATTTAGCCAACCATGTCAGTTTCTATAAAAAAAAGGATGTATAATTACGGATTGGCCCAATTATAATACCCGCATAATATTAACATCACGCGTTTTCTTAGCTCTTATACAAAAAAATAATAATTTTTGGCTATTATAATTTTCTTCATTCGGTTTATAATTTACGATTTAACACAATTTAATTTTACATAATTACGTTATTGTAACTTCTATTCAGCTGTTTTTTATAACATAAAATATATTGTATTTAAACATATGTAATTTATACATTATGTTGTACGAACACCATAACATAGCATGTACGTACCTTAGAGTATTTATTTTATGTATGTATATATTTATATGTTTGTGTTCATTTAAAGTTACCACCTACAACATCCGTAATTTTAGCCCATAACACGGGGTGAACTAGGTGCCATGTCAGTGCTGACCGCGTTCAGGGTTACGTAATAACATTCAACCGACCGACCGTACCACTTCGCTACCGAGGCTGACAATATAATAATATTTTTATTTTTTGTTGAAAATGAAAGAGATCACCAACTGTCAAAACAAGAAAACCACGCGAAAAGAGTCATGGTCCGATCTAGTTGTAAATAATTATCCATGGAACGCTGTTTGGTCTGTATGTGCCGCCCGCAATCCGCCCTGTATGCCTGGCTGGGCGGCGGCGGCGGCGGCGCGGGGCGGGCGGGCTCCGAAACGGGCGTGTCGTCTTACGTATGCAGCTCGCATTGGGCAGATTATCTTAGAATTATGTAAATGAAGCACGGCCGGAGCGCGGGAGCCTACATATTGATGGGCAGGTGACGTCCGACGGGCATTAACTAACGGTGAGGTAGGTGGAGATTCTAAGCTATTCTATGGGTATTGTTCTTCATTAGATAAATGCAAAGAAGAAATAATTGAAGAGAAAAAATACGTCCCGACCAGAATGCATATTTATATAATGAAGAAATTTAAAAAGCGAGTACATACTTAGTACTAACATATACAAATATAATATGCTGGGTATGTTTTCAGGTATGCAGGTATTATGTACTAAAAAAACCGGTGAAACTCGCACACCGAGCGTTCCGTATCGCCATTTCATGGTCAGCGCCACTCACGCCATCTATGAATTAGTTATGAATTAGTTAAAATGCTTCATACTCTTTTCGGTAGATGGCGCGCATACACTTTTAGTTTCTTGTATGGGGACCCCGTGATTTTTTTTTTAACTTTTTTTTATTTTTTTATTAGTTGTTATATCGGCCACAATAACACATATTATGTGAAAATTTCAACGGGCTACCTAATACGGTTCAAGAGATACAGCCCTCGGACAGAGAGACGGACAGATAGACAGACAGACAGACAGACGACGTAGGCTTAAATATGTGTGTATGTGCGTATGTACCTGCAATTTTTTTTTTATGTAAACTGACACGGTTGCCTACATCACCTACAACATCCGTGAAGTCAACCAACACCGGGTGAACTAGGTGCCATGTCAGTGCTTCCCTTTATTTCATCATGTTTCAAAATCCTCACGTACAGTCATTGAATTAAATTATATTCTATTGTACAAGACAAATAGTTAACAGAAGGCGAACTTAATGCCTAAAGCCAAAAAAAATTGTCATAATATAATATAGCATAAACTGTTATTTCTGTTTTTTTTTTTACATTTTATTTAGATAAATACATTTTCTTAACGCAAATTAAATTAAAAAAAAAATCCCACAATAATAAATCTATATTATGAATGATAAAATCAATAACTATGGACTGGTAGCAGCATCTGCCGTAACTTTCGCTGCGAATGTTGCTATAAAATGTATGTAAATGCCACATTCGATTACTCACGCGCCATTACACTCGCGAGAGCATCTCGCGCACATATCGGTTATAGATTTTCAGTAAACAATGCATATTTTTAAATAAAATAAACTCTAAATAAAATGTTACGTGAACAATTTTATAATACCCGACTACGTCAGCCTCGATAGCTCAGTGGTGCAGACAGTCAACTGTCGCTATTGAATGTTAAGCAACGCTGGGTGCGGTCAGTACTTGGATGGGTGACCGCTGACCGTTGGAGGCTGGCCGAGGTTCGGATTCCTCGTAAAACTGTAGGTCCCTTCCCTCCTAAAATTACTTGGTGGTAGGGTTTAACCCGCCCGGGTTGGTACCGCCGCACTGAATGAAACGTCGGTCTAAACGGCTATGTAAATAGTTTGTGTTTTCCGACCAGTTCAGTGTAGCCGGCACGATCAAAGGGGGAAGCACTGGCATGGCACCTAGTTCACCCGGTGTTATGGGCTGACATCACGGACGTTGTAGGTGATGTAGCCAACCGTGTCAGTTTCCATAAAAAAAAAACCCGACTACGTACCGTGATCAACTTGAGTGGCTCACTATTCGTCAACGTTGGAACATGCATGTTCTTTCCCTTCTCTTTACAATTCTTAACGACCCCAATTCCCCCATCTACCTCAAAGAGAGGTTTGCCTATCTCTCCTCGCATGGCGTACCGCTAAGGTCAGCTGACAGCCTCCTTCTTCTCATCCACTCTCACGGCTCCTCTGGCTATTCCGAATCGTTCTCTGTGATGTCAGCGCACCTGATGTGGAATAAACTCCCACCAGCCATCAGAACACCTCCAACTCTTGCCACTTTCAAAAAGGTCTGAAAGAAATGTATTTCTCCAAGGAATAGATGTGATTTACGTTATTATTTACAGATATTAAGTAGTTTATGTAATGTGTGTATCAAGTATATATTATTAGTATATAATACATAAGTATGCGTCTATGTATTCTTATTTAGTACGATAAATATATCCTATGTATAAGTATTAGGATTAGTACGATATTTAGTACGATATATATATATTATATTATTTAGTAGGATAAATATATCCTATGTATATATTTTGAGCGGCGGGTGGCCGAGTGGTTTGGGCATCGGCTTATCATGCGGAAGGTCAGAGGTTCGAATCCGGTCGGCGTGTACCAATGAGTTTTTTCTGACGAAAATATTTACGTGCATACCTACACCCGCTGCTTCACCGTTCGGAACCGGTGTAAAACTGTAGGTCCCTTCCCTTGCCCCTTACTAGGTGGTAGGCTCAAATTGTAGCCGACTGGGTTGGTACCACCGTACTGGATGTAAGATGGCCGCAAGCAACCTCGGTTGTGTTCTCCTCTAGCCCAGTATAGCCAGCAATGCAGTGAAGTCTCCGGTATGGCACCTACCTTCTCGGAGGTGATATTGGCTGGTTAGAGCATGTGCTTTGGCCCCTCCGACACAGCCACCCAAACCGGATAAAAAAAGTAATATATTCTAGTATTTATATTATCTGCCCGGCGGCGTCTTGTTCACTTAATTTTATTGTTTTGTTAGTATTAAGTTTGTGTCATTCTTCTTCTCTGTTCTGCTACCCTTATAATAAGTTTTCATAAAAGTCAGGTTGACTGGCAGAGATTGCCTTAGGTAATAAGTCCGCCTTTTGTGAAATCGTTGTATTGGAAAGCAATAAAGCATATTCTATTCTATTCTATTCTACAAGGAAAAAAAAAATTACAAACTCATTTTGAACGATATTTTTTTCATTGAACGCGATGCATATTATGGCGCCGAGCCACCCACAAGGTGTCTAACGACGCCCATGGACTTTCGTAATTTCTAAATCCTTGGAAGACCAAATCAAAAGCGAAGTCATAAGCATAATTATTTTCCGTCTGCTTCAAGTTGTAACATGTTCTGCTCCGGTATAAACCCTTTATTGTTTCTTTTAAGTGCTTTTGCAATGAACCACCAGATAAAGGGTAGTGCCAGTTTAATGAAATGTATCATCCGAAAGTTGTGACCAAAAACACTCATGTGTATTGACGCCAAAAAAGAATATCATTGCAAATATTTAAAAAATCAAGGCCAAAAAAAGGCCAGGTACTTTCCTAATGGCGTGTTTACCTGTAATTAAAAAAAAATTAACAATAAAAAAAATACAAAATTAATAAAAAATATATAATTTGCATCGTAGAGAGACTGTACCCTTTTGTTGTTGACATTGGGCTTTAATGAACGCATCGATTCTCAAAATAGTTTCTTTGTCGCACCGCTAGTGTATGGAACTGTCTTCCGGCGAGTGTGTTCATCGAATCCTTTAACCTGGGCGTCTTCAATCGTCGTTTTAACAGGTTAGGCGGTCTAGCAACAGCGCGCAAATCTATTTCAGTGCCTACCTAATGCATTTGTGAATAATTATTAACATAAGTGCGGTGAGTAAGAAACTAATAAAATAAAACCAACTGTACCTACTTTCAAAATCTAACACATACGTGAATTTGATCGCACACATTTCCGTCCTAATGTTCCCGCTCTTTTAATAGGGAGAGTCGTTTTAGCGGCGCCGGCAATCAAATCTACAACGACATAAATTCAAATTTAGAATCGGCATTCACCCTTTCACGCTTGCAGTTTAGAATCCGGCAGCTAAAACATCGCTGCCTCAATCACTTTCCAAACAAACGAACAGTAATGAATAATGTATGAAATCTCTAGGCAGTTATTGTGAAACATGTGTGCACAGAATGTTTTTATAGATTCTCTAAATGCGCTTTTTAAATCAGAATGACAACTTGGATGCATCCGCTTCTGCATTTTGATTGTAATATCACAGAAGATGTAATGTATCTCAGTAATGGAATTATTTTTTTCTTTTCCGGTTATTAATATCTTTTTAGATTGGACCAACCAAATACAACTTTCATAATGGTTACTTCAAAAGCTAGGGTCGTCAGTAAGATCAAGAAGAATTTAGTTTTTTGTTTTGTTTTTATTATGTTGCTAATATTCCTTCTATCGTTTGTGGAACGAAACCTCTTTGACAATATAATTTAAAAAAATGGTAACTTTTAGTTTTTTGTATGAAATCAGAAATGGTTGACTAAACCACCTTGGTTAGCTAGGTGCCATATCAGTGCCTGCTCCTTTTATCTCTATCTCTTCTCTATTTCTATCTCTACTTTTTATAGAAGCGAACGTCTATCTGTATGTATGTATGTTTGAGGTAAACTCCGGAACCACTGAACTGATTTTGATGCGGTTTGCACCAATCGAAAGAGCAAGTTCTTGAGGCTCACTATAGGCCATATACCATCACGCTAAATAGCCTTAGGGGTGAGAAGTTCAAATAAAGTATAGTATGGCCGGGAGATAGAGAAAGAAAGAAAGAAATAATTTTTATTTTCTCTTAGTTAGTCCTTAAAAATAACAAACGGTACAAGAAATCCTAAAAGGGAAAAATGGTTCTGTGGGCACAGCCTTTTCCGCTACACACCCACTCGTCTCCGAGCGGGAGTGTGCAGCGCTGAATTTAAGCCCGCCCCACACAGTCAATACATTTGTGAGCATGAACTTAGCCTAAATGAACAATAACTTAGCCTAAATATGTTAGTTTAAAGAGAATATAAGAAAAGCGATATTTATTATCGTATTTGCGTTTAAATCGGATTTGCTATTAAACCGAGTCTACCGCGAGCGAAGCCGCGGGCAGAAGCTAGTCGTATGTATAGTACATAGCCGCTTCGATCGACCTTCATTCAATGCGGTGGTACCAATGCGGTTGAACCCTACCGTCAAGTAAGGTAAGGGAAGGAACCTACGGGTTTTAAGTTGAATTCGAACCACATGCAGCCTCAACGGACGAACGGTCGTCCATGACGAGTCCGGTCGAAACCGACGTCGCTTACCTTACGTCAAAACATCGTACCGCCTAGCTGCCGAAGCTGACAAAGTTCAAATTACTTTCTTCATTAAAATTCACGCAATATTTCGTTCAACTAAGTACCGCCATACTGTCTAATGGAATTAAAAAAAACGGCCAAGTGCGAGTCGGCGCGCACCGAGGGTTCCGTAGGTACCACGTAATTGGTCGGTTTTTATTATTTGTTTTTTACTTTAGAGTCTGCACTATAATCACCCAGTTTGACGATAGAGCAAAAACCACGAAACCACGAACCACGAAAAATTACGTTTCCTGTATGGGGACCCTTTAATTTTAGTTTTTTTGTTTTTTGTTTTTTTTTTTTGTTGGAATATCGCCATAAAAACACACATTCTGTAAAAATTTCAACCGGCTACTACGTCCATTGCGAATATTACCTACTACCGAATATTACGGTTCAAAACTGTGTTCGGTTCAAACCTGTGTACGGTGTAACTGTAGGTTCCTTCTTGGCTCTTACTAGGTGGTTAGGCTCAAATTGTATTCAACTGGGTTGATACCACCGTACGGATATAAGATGGCCGCATAGCAGCCTCGGATGTGTTCTCCTCTAGTCCAGTGTAGCCAGCAATTAAGGGAAATCTCCGGTATGGCACCTATCTTCTTGGAGGTAATATTGGCTGATCGGAGCATGTGCTTTGGCTCCTTTGACTCTGCACCCATAACGGATTACATATAAAAGAAGATTATTTTTTATGGAAACTGACACGGTTGGCTACATCACCTACAACATCCGTGATGTCAGACCATAACACCTTATGAACTTGATGCCACGTCAGTGCTTCGCTTCGGTCGTGCCGGCTACACTGAACTGGACGGAAAACACAAACTATTTATATAGCCGTTTCGACCGACCTTACATTCAGTGCGGTGGTACCAACCCGGGCGGGTTACACCCTACCACCTAGTAATATAAGAAGGGATTCATATCCCTTAGTCGCCTTTTACGACATACACGGGGAGAGATGCATATACAGCCCTCTGAAGATATAGAACAGACGTACGGACGGACAGACGGCGTAGGCTCAGTAATAGCGTCCCGTGTAAGGCACGGAACCCTTAAAATACAAAAGTACAACGATATCTTCCCGCACATCTCCTCCCCATCATTTATCCAACAAAAGGGGAAGACGCACTTGAGAAATATTTAGCATAATGAGTGACATCTCGAAATCCCTCCCGCCGACGGAGACGGCGCTATGTCGCCGGCCGCAGGAGCGAGCGGGCGGGCTCTATTGTAATGAGAACAATATCGCAATCTTGTTTCTGGCTCATTTACTTTAATTACTGCGGAACGAGCAGTGCTGGCCGTTTATCTGGCTTGAGTGAGAGCTACTGCGGGCGGGGCGGGGCGGCAGATATCATCTCGGATGGAAGCGGTGACGAGAGCCGCATTGGTGAATGCTGGAGCCTTTTTGTTTGCAAGGAATACTATAAAATGAGGTATTTTGATTTTTTCATCAACAGAAAACCTCATTTAATTTCTTATAAAAAAAATTGAGCTCGGCGCTCAACATCATACAATAAATTTCTTTATTAATGCACAAGCTCCATTAATTTTACACTTTCAATTTAAAAGGTTTCAATACAATGAAATCAATTTAAACATTTCAATAAACGATTCTATAAAAAAACTGTATGTGCCGGTACTTAAAAAGAATAGCGTAACTGCATCTCTCCCCGTGCATGTCGTAAAAGGTAACTAAGGGATAAAGACAAGGTGTCGTGCTAAATGGCGACAGGATAGTCACCTCTCACCTTAGCACGGTCCTTCCACCGAGTCACGCAGCAGGTGGGTCCTCGTGCCTTACTTGCTGCTTGATAGTTATCTCCAAAATTCCAAATTCCAAATTATTTATTCAGTACTTACATCCTAATACATTGTTTAAAAAACGTGGTGGTCGGTGTTGTGCTGTAATTTACAAGAGTACTTGCAGCGCAACACCGATTAATCTGCTTAACCTGATTATCGGGATACAGCGTGTGGTGTGTATTCTAATGTTGTTCCATACTGCATTCACTAGTATCAATACTAGTAATAAATCTGTAAGGGATGGTCATGGAGTAAGTTACTTTGTATTATGGGATACCGCGTTTGTAGACTCTGTGTATGATACTAAAACTAAATTGACGATTTTTAGAAATCTTTTCTGTATACATATGTGTATGTTCCTCTATAACTCTTAAAGCGATCATTCGAATTTGATGAAATTTTGTACAAGCACATTTAACTATACATGAGACAGGATATGTTAAATCAAATTTAGTTCCGGTTACGTAACATGACAGATGCATGACAGATGGATAGATTTCGCTAAGATGTCGTGGCTCTCATACAAACCGCATTGTTCCGCGCGCCGAAATGCAGGGCTCGCCCTTAGTTATTTATTATTTCTACGAGAAGGTTTATTGTTTACCTGAACGTAGCTCGGCCTTCGGTCTCGCTTTTAGTTACTTAACTTTCTTCGAGAAGGTTTATCATTACCTGAACGCAGCTCAGCGTTCTTCTTACTTACTTCCTTCTTTTCAAATACGAATTTCACGCGATCGAAGCCGCGGCGCGGGTAAAAGCTAGTATGCAAATACAACCACAATACAAGTGCATATATCCAGTATATTAGCATATAGAAATGAACGAGCAGCATTCCCCTTTATTCTCAAACTTCAAGACTTGAACACAACTCCACATATGAACTTTGCGTGTTGAACATTGTTCGGGGCTAGAGAGTACAGCATATGAAAGAGCCATTAATCATGAAACAATGCTGAAACATCTTAGCGAAGCGAACTCAGGCCCCGTGCTGCTGCTAGGCATCGAAGTAGATAAGTCAAGAGCGTGCGTCTCTGTGGGAATAGTTGTCTGACTTTTAGGGTTCCGTAATTCAAAAGAGAGAAAAGCGGAACACTCATAGGATCTGTCTGTCTTTCTGTCTGTCCGTGTGTGTGTGTAACAGCTTATTAATCTACTAGAAGAAAAAAGTTGATCGATATAATCTTGTTCGAATACTTTGCGAAACGTGGTGGTCAGTGTTGTGCTGTAATTTACCAGAGTTGCAGCACAACACCGATTACTCTGCTTACCCCGATTGTTGGGATTCAGCGTGTGTGATATGTATGTATGTAAGAAAAAAGTTTAAATATAGAGTACGATGACCCAATGAAGCACTAAGGCCCACTTGCACCAACACGAATTTAAGATATAAACCAGTTTAACTCGTTAAGCTAGCATTGACTGTGGGAACCGCGTTTAAATCCATAACTCGCTACTTAACTCTAAACTCGTGTTGGTGCAAGTGGGCCTTAAAGAGTAAATAAACTAACTTTGATTTTGGGCAACAAACTATAAAGGTAAAACAAATTTAAGCGCATCACGTGACTTATCGATGGAAATGTATTGTTATAAGAAATACAAATAAATATATTTTATGTAATTTTAAAATGCATAGGTGATTAAAAAGATACGGTTCGGGTTTATTACACGTTATGGTTGGTATTTGGCTCACCGTGGTTGAAATTCGCGGCCACTATGGCCGACGTTTCGGACTGGCGGCGCGTGCAGTCCATCATAAGCTCGATTCTGCTAATTGCACAATTTTCAAACATACTTCGTGTGTTGTGTTTGAGTCAAACATAACACGAGTAAGTTTGGACGTGGTTTCCACATGATGCTATTCTGCTATTTACAAAACACGTTTGGTTAGTGTCTATGGTAACAGGAGGCGGAGCTTAGGGTAAGGTTTGACATCGCGTCGCCTAACGCGAAAAATTCTGACAATAATGTTGACTAAAGTTTTTTCTTTTAAATACTTACCAATAAAAATAATGAATTATGCGTAATAGGTGCATAAAAATATGCAAGAATTAATTATTGTGACAAACATTCATAATTAAGCGAGTTATACATTTATTTTGTTCAAATTGAGTGCAAATGTTTACTGATTTTCGTCGCTTGGCGACACGCTCATAGATGTGATACCATTTTACAAATCCCTCTTTGTTGGGGATTTATTTGCTAGAAAGAATCATTTTTACAAAATGTTATATAATTATTATTACATAAATATAAAATATAATATGCATAAAAGTAATTTCACTGAAATAATCTGAATAGTAGGTACGTTAACATAATTTATTTAGAAACCAAAACGGCAAACATGAATAATTAATAATTACCGTTTTTATTAAATTCGTACATTTTATGTATTTTTTATTAGTTTTAGTTTAAATAAGTAAAATTAATATAACATTTTAAAAATGTGAAATAAAGGATTTAAATGAATAAATAATAAATAATACATAATAAATAATAAATAATAAGTGACAAGTGACAAGTGACAAGTGACAAGTTACAAGTGACAAGTGACAAGTGACAAGTGACAAGTGACAAGTGACAAGTGACAAGTGACAAGTGACAAGTGACAAGTGACAAGTGACAAGTGACAAGTGACAAGTGACAAGTAACAAGTAATAAGTAACAAGTAATAAGTAATAAGTAATAAATAATAAATCATAAATAATAAAATAGCAAATTCATCGGTACGTCGAGAGGGTTTGACGCGTATCTCCGTTTTCTCTCGGCGATCCCTGTCTCCTCATTCTCATTTCTAGATAGCCTTCTGCCATTTTTCGAAACTTTCACAAACAACAATTTAAAATTAAACCCAAAACTAAAAACAAAACATTCGAAATCACCTCAAAAATAATTATGTTTTCACCAAAACACATCGTTACTTTGAAGCAGACGGCGTGTTAGTGTTTCACAAACATAACATAACCTAACACGCGCGTTTGGTCTAACTTAGCGAGTAGAATAGCATTTCGGCGAAACGTGCGGTTTTGACGAAACACAAACATAACACACGCACTAATCTTATAGCAGAATCGAGCTTCGGGCGAGTGCCTGGCTGCGGTCGGGCCCGCGGTTAACAGAACACTGCCTGTCAAACGCGAGCGGCTGCGAAGATTGTAGTTATACGGAAGTTAGGTACACGCTAGGTTTTCCATCAGTTCAGTCCGTACCCTTGGTCACGACCAGATTGACGCCAGACTGACGCCAGACGTAAAATGCATTCGCGCTATCAGTCTGCCATCAGTCTAGTATCAAAATATTTTAAAATCCATCAGTCTGGTCCATCATTCCAAACCATCCATCCATCAAAGTAGATTAAACGGTCAGTCTGGACCATGGTTTAACCAGACTGATGGACTGAACTGATGCCAAACCTAGCGTGTAACCTCCGTCATACAGCTGTGGGTGGGCACCAATTCGGCTTGGGCCGCGTTCCGCACCTCCGCCGAGGAGCAGAATGTACTGACAGTGTCCTCCAGCTGTTGCTGGGGCACACTGCCAGACCTGCCACTCTTCAGGGGGGCGAGGACGGGATTCCATACCGGAGATGGTTATTATTACATGTAACGCGAGGCTAAGCTAAAGGCTGTATGCATGCTACTCGTGCAGCGAGAGTAGCCGAGTGAAAACGAGCTGATTGCGGAGTCGCCGAGCGCGCCGCGCCTGTCCCACTAAATCACTTCACAATATTCAATTATGTACTCGGAGCGGTGTTAGGTCTGTGGCTGTGACAAGACCATAATAGTGTACACTGTTATATTTACAATTTCTTAATTCTTAACAATACTAATAATAAATCTGTAAGTGATGGTCAGGAGTAAGTTACTTTGTTTTATGAGATAAGTACTGCGTTTGTAGACTCTATCTATGTATGATACTAAAACTAAATTGATGATTTTTAGTAATGTTTTCTGTATGTATGTATGTATATTCCTCCATAACTCTTAAACCGATCATCCGAATTTGATGAAACTTAGTACAAGCACATATAACTATACGGGACACAGGATAGGTTAAATAAAATTCAGTTCCGGTTACGCTAAGATGTGGCTCTCATACAAACCGAATTGTTCCGCGTGCCGAAATAAATGTACGGTAGCGGCCTTTTACTTACTTTTTTCGTTTTTAATACGAATTTCACGCGAGCGAAGCCGCGGGCAAAAGCTAGTTCTTAATATAAACCATTTGCAATACAATCAGTTACAACTTGCAATATGTAATGGTATAGCACTATTTATTCATTGACATAAATACTGACAGACAGGCAGACAGACAGACAGACAGACGAATAGGCTTCCGTGTGCACATGGAACCCTAAAAATTATAATTTGACTGAACGAATAAAAATAACTATATTATTAAATAAAACCTCGTAAAACTGTAGGTCTCTTCCCTCCTAATCTTACTTGGTGGTAGGGTTTAACCCGCCCGGGTTGGTACCACCGCACTGAATGAAACGTCGGTCTAAACGGCTATGTAAATAGTTTGTGTTTTCCGACCAGTTCAGTGTAGCCGGCACGATCAAAGGGGGAAGCACTGACATGGCACCTAGTTCACCCGGTGTTATGGGCTGACATCACGGATGTTGTAGGTGATGTAGCCAACCGTGTCAGTTTCCATAAAAAAAAAAAAATATTGTATTATTTAAATCTAACTTTATAAAAGTATTTACATAATTATGTGGACCATTATTGATTTTCCAAAACACAATAAACCTAGTAATACTAATTAAATAAAATTAACCTAATAAAAAAATAAAAACTAAATACTAACATTTTTTTTTTTCTTTTTTTTTTTTTATGGAACCTGACACGGTTGGCTACATCACCTACAACATCCGTGATGTCAGCCCATAACACAGGGTGAACTAGGTGCCATGTCAGTGCTTCCCTTCATTTCATGTCGGCTACACTAAACTGGACGGAAAACACGAACTATTTACATAGCCATTTCGACCGACGTTTCGTTCAGTGCGGTGGTACCAACCCGGCCGGGATAAAACCTACCACCAAGTAAGGTAAGAAGGAAAGGGACCTACAGTTTAACGTGGAATCCGAACCACGGTCAGCCTCCAACGGTCGAGCGGTCACCCATCCAATCACTGACCGCGCTCAGCGTTGCTTAACAACAGTTGACTAACCAACCGCGCCACTGAGCTACTGAGGCTGACGAATTTTCTTATCCCTTAGTCGACTTTTACGACATGCGACGGGGAGAGATGCAGTGGGGCTATTCTTTTTAAGTACCGACCCCACACGGTACACTTACTTATCATGTACATAAGACTTTATTGACTTTAGACTAATTTATAGTTACCAATTTTTATTCTGTAATCCGGTATCTGGGTTGCTGAGTCAAAGGGGCCTAAGTACATGCCCCGACCAGCCAATATCACTTCCGATAATGTAGGTAACCCAAACTGAAATCCTGTGTCACGTATGGTTAAATGTTCTTGTACTAAGTTTTATTGAATTCGTATGAACGGTGTAAGAGTTATGGACTAAAATACATACATACATAAAAGATTTCTAAAAATCGTCAATTTAGTATCTTATTTATTTATTTATTAGAAAACAGACAGCCTAATTACAGATAGATAAAACATAGGTTGTACATACATTGAAGTCTGGCCACTTTTTAACCGACTTCAAAAAAGGAGGAGGTTCTATGTTCGGCTGTATGTTTTTTTTTTATGTATGTTCAGCAATATCTTCCCCAATTGTGAACCGATTTCGATGATTCTTTTTGTGTTCGGTTCAGTCTAGCTCCAAGGTGGTCCCATTTTTTTTTTGTCAAGATCGGATTGGAAAGCGAGGCGGAATCGCGAGGCCGAAGGCCGAGCGATTCCGCCGAGTACATTAATAGCAAATAAAAATTACTAAAAAAACTGTGAAATAAAAAACTATTTAAAAAAATATAAAAACCGCCTTCAAAAATGTATGAAATAATAAAATAAAAATCGAACCCTAGAGTTGAAGGCGGTGGTGCTAAAGCAAGCAAAAATAACCGACCGCCTTCAACTATAGGGTTCGATTTTTATTTTTTTATTTCATAAATTTTTGAAGGCGGTTTTTATATTTTTTTTTAGTAGTTTTTTTTGTTTCCCTGATTAGACTATAGTTGAGTTTAGTGGGATCACTTCATATCATTAGTATTGTCTACAATCGCATTATCATAAAACAAAGTAACTTACTCCATGGCCCTCCTTTACAGATTTTTTTTACGGAAACTGACACGGTTGTCTACATCACCTACAGCATACATGATGTCAGCCCATAACACCGGGTGAACTAGGTGCCATGTCAGTGCTTCCCTTCGGTCGTGCCGGCTACACTGAAGTGGACGGAAAACACAAACTATTTACATAGCCGTTTCGACCGTAGTTTCATTCAGTGCAGTGGTACCAACCCGGGCGGGTTGAACCCTACCACCTAGTAAGGTAAGAGCGGTCACCCATCCAAGACTGTTTGCACCACTGAGCTATCGAGGCTGACAGAAGATTTATTATTAGTATTGATTGTCTCAGCAACACATACCGGATTAAATTAAAACAAAACTTAGCAACAACGGTCATCTAGCTTTACACACACAAGCTAAGCGTTCCCGAACCAAAAAGCAGGCTGACAGAAGATTTATTATTAGTATTGATTGTCTCAGCAACACATACCGGATTAAATTAAAACAAAACTTAGCAACAACGGTCATCTAGCTTTACACACACAAGCTAAGCGTTCCCGAACCAAAAAGCAGGCTGACAGAAGATTTATTATTAGTATTGATTGTCTCAGCACCACATACCGGATTACATTAAAACAAAACTTAGCAACGGTCATCTAGCTTTACACACACAAGCTAAGCGTTCCCGAACCAAAAAGCAGGCTGACAGAAGATTTATTATTAGTATTGATTGTCTCAGCACCACATACCGGATTACATTAAAACAAAACTTAGCAACGGTCATCTAGCTTTACACACACAAGCTAAGCGTTCCCGAACCAAAAAGCAGGCTGACAGAAGATTTATTATTAGTATTGATTGTCTCAGCACCACATACCGGATTACATTAAAACAAAACTTAGCAACAATGGTCATCTAGCTTTACACACACAAGCTAAGCGTTCCCGAACCAAAAATCAGGCTGACAGAAGATTTATTATTAGTATTGATTGTCTCAGCACCACATACCGGATTACATTAAAACAAAACTTAGCAACAACGGTCATCTAGCTTTACACACACAAGCTAAGCGTTCCCGAACCAAAAGGCACCAAATTAATTTCCGTCAGTTTCTTTATCAATATGTTCGGCCGCTACTTTGCATATGAAACTCATTAGTTGGCGCCGCCGCCGGAGGAGCAAAAAATCTTGGACGCGGAAAATCCTACAAAAATTATTTAAAAAGCGACCGTAAATCTCTAGCTGGACACGAGGGGGGGTCGGAGGGGGCGCGGGAAGGGGGGAGGGGGAGGGTACAATCTCTGCCGCGCGCGAGATGAGTCGTTGCGTATTTTTGAATGAATTAAAGATGATATATTTGTCTCGGCTTCCGTCTGCATGCCCGAATTGGCTGAATTTACTATTGAGATTGGTATAGCCTCATCTGCATATTTTTTTGGACCTATGAATGGCATATACCTAGTTTTTTGAAAATGATTTAATTAGCTAAGTATATTTTTTAATTAAATTACATTTAATTGGATAATACTATTAAAACTGCAAGTAATAAATATTAATATCTAAAATTAAAATCAACTAACCATAACAATCTGACAAAATTCCTAAACTTACTAAAATATTAGTATTAAAAATAAACAGTTTTGCCAGTCAGGTAAAAAGAACCGACAATCGAATAATTATAAAAAGTAAAAAAAATACTTTCTGATGGCGTATGATTATGGATGACCGCTCGACCGTTGGATGATGACCGTTGTTTGGAATCCACTTAAAACTGTAGGTCCCTTCTTTTTTTTTTATAGTAAGCGCGACCTGTGGCGCGGAGCCACCCATAAGGTGTCTAGCGAAGCCCATGGACGTTCTGTCAAATTCTTACCTAACTAGATGGTAGGGTTTACACCGCCCGGGTTGGTACCACCGCACTGAATGAAAGGTCGGTTGAACGGCTATTTAAAAAGTTCGTGTTTTCCGTCCAGTTCAGTGTAGCGGGAACGACCGAAGTTAAGCAATGACATGGCACCTAGTTCACGAAGGTATTATGGGCTGACATCGCGGATGTAGTTAGGTGATGTAGCCGACCAGTGTCTGTTTCTATAAAAAAAAAACATAAAGGTATACGCATGCGTACATAATCGTGCACACCACCGTAGAGACAACGTTTGTTCTCAAGAAAAACAGCTCCGTATCGAATAAAGCCGGCAAAACAAAATAAAACACTTTATTATCTTTTAAAAAGCGACCCCTTGTTAAGTCGCTCCCGCAGCACAAAGGCAGCTCGCACAATGGTCTCCGTTATATTGTCCAATAATCCGTAGCAGAATATTTTGACTTTGCATTTTATTCTCTCACCTTTGTGCGAGGTTTTTCTCTTTGCTTCATTTCCCGCGCGCCGGTTCCGGCGCCCCGCGTCCGCTTCCGGTCCGCCCGTCTTTATCCGCCCAGCGAGCGCCGCGCCGCGGTCGCCCGCCCAAAACTGAATGAAATAAGCTAAGGCTTTGATTCTCTTTGATTTTTATTTAAGTTTTATATGCGGAATACATGATTTGAAAAAGCGCAACTATTTTGATGACACCTGGATATTATGGTATTGTTTTTAAATGTTCGATACCTCCACGTAAAAACAAACATGAACAAAATATTTTATTCGACTAACCTATTATTTAATTGTCAATAATGTGCATTAGAAAATGTGTGATGTGGACTTAAATCAACCGGAATAATAAATTTACTGGGAAAAGGTTTAAAGTGCACCAAAAAAAATGTATATTTATTTGTTAAAATGAAAATAAATGGATTTATTTTCTATCCCTAAAATTTTGTTACGATCAAAATCGTAAAACATGAAATAAGTAATTTTCATATCTTCAGAGATATTTACTTAAATTTAAAATTTAAGTTTTTGGCTCTTCTGTAAATTTGGATTTTATACTTATTACTTTTTTCTATGGACGTAACGAATAGGCATATTTTGACGTGAAAACGTATTTAAAAGAGCCTCGATAATAACGCAGATCCAAGTGTGACGCTATTCTGTTCGTTTTATTTTTGCCCCTTACTAGGTGGTAGGCTCAAATTGTAGCCGACTGGGTTGGTACCACCGTACTGGATGTAAGATGGCCGCATAGCAGCCTCGGTTGTGTTCTCCTCTAGTCCAGTATAGCCAGCAATCCAGGGAAGTCTCCGGTATGGCACCTACCTTCTCGGAGGTGATATTGGCTGGTCGGAGCATGCGCTTTGGCCCCTCCGACTCAGACACCCATACCGGATTACATAAAAAAAAACCCCGACGAATAACGAGGCTGTTATAAGTTTAACGCGTGTGTGTATGTGTGTATGGGTGTGTGTATGTTGTGGCATCGTAGCTCCCAAACGGATGGACCGATTTGGAAGCGGTTTTTTTTTATTGGAAAGCTAGTTTAATCTGGATGGTTGTTAGCTATGTTTGTAATCATGTAATCAAGTAATTAAATAATAAGAAAATTTATTATCTTAAAAAGTGTTCCGATTTGCATGCGGTTTTAAAAAAAAAAGCTTGAAATAAAAGTTACATTACTAATTTAAAAAACCCCCGACCCTTAAAAAGTCAAAAACAATTTCCGTTTAATCACTTAAAGGGGTTGGGGGCCCGCTAAGTAAATAAAATATAAAAACTCAGAGCTGCACAAGAATTTACTTAGCTGCCCCCCGATTCCTTTAAGTAAGTAAACGAACATTGTTTTTGACTTTTAAGGGTCGGGGTTTTTTAAAATTAGTAATAAAAATTTTCATAAAATTGCGTCCTAAATATTATTATAAAAAGTCGCCAACCCCTGCTTCCTGCCGCGGCACACAATTGCCTCTTGTAAAAAACGCATCTTTTTATAGCAGGATGTCTTGCTCCCATATTTTACGTTCATATTGCTTAGCGGGGACAATTTTTATTCTTTGCCTCCTCTGAAAACTTTTGTAAAGTTTCACTCGGGAAAGGGCATTGTAGAGAGTCTTATGTGCCTACTTTATGTTCTAGACGATTTCGCTGATAAGTAGTTTTAACATCGAGGAAAAAATAAGCTTTCGTTACTAATCGTCATCAATGCTATAACACTAATAATAAATCTGTAAGGGATGGTCATGGAGTAAGTTACTTTATTTTATGAGATACTGAGTTTGTAGACTCTATGTATGATATTAAAACGAAAATTGACGATTTTTAGGAATATTTTCTGAATGTATGTATGTTCCACCATAACTCTTAAACCGAATCATCTGAATTCGATGAAATTTAGCACAAGCACACAGGATAGGCTAAATAAAATATAGTTCCGGTTACGCTAAGATATGGCTCTCATACAAACCGAATTTTGTTCCGCGCGCCAAAATAAAGGTACGGTAGCGGGCTTACTTATTTTCTTCCTTATCTTCCTTATAAATACGAATTTTACGCGAGCGAAGCCGCAGGCAAAAGCTAGTTCTCCTAAATTTGTCAGTTTTGTATGTAGTTGGTATGAATTCGGTGTATCAAGAACACGCCTATAATTATTTTCTCCTCGAAGAGAAATAATTTGGATTGTAGAATGTGTTCTATTGAAACTTTCGAATAGAATAGAATAGAAACTCTTAATTGCACACAATTGAAAGAAGAAAAGTACAAGAAAAGAAGCAAGAAATACAGGAGTGCGCAAAGGTAAACTTATCACTGCAACTGATTTCTACCAGTCAATCTTTGGTTGATGAGTATTCGTATGATAAAAAGATAAATGATTAAATATGGGTAGTGCAAGTGAAAGGGAGGAGGAATACATGTGTTTAACCTTTAATTAATTAACAGGTTGGGTGGCTATGTCGAATCGTATCTTTGATAGATATTTTTTAATAAATAAAGACGAAAGTACCATACAATTCAATATATGTTTATTATCTATTGTATAATTTCATTCATAGGTAGGTAACCTACACTTGGACATGTCGAAAATTCCGCCAGTTCTAAATTCAGTGCGAAGAAGAACTGACAAACAAACTTCGCAAGTCACAATGTTTTGTTAGTACCTTATAAGATTTATACTCGTATTATAGTAACTTACAAATAATTAACCCATACTACCGCTCAAAAGAGCATTAACACTTACAGCATAAACATGGATACTGAAGAATCTGACCACTCTGCCTATTTACATTACCTATATCTGGTGTATAGTGCCATCGTCAATTTGATACTTATATATATCAAGTCAATTCAACAACAATTAGTAGGTAAAAGATTATTACAAAGAAATGTAATAAATAACTCATATTAAAAATCATATTAAAAATCGTATAAGTGTATCCAATTTGTCAAGTTATTTAGTAGAAAAAACAGTAGCCAGATTCTTAGATAAATAAAGGTAAAAAAAAGTAAAAATAAAAATAAAAAATAAAAATATTAAAGTAACTTATGATAATTAACCCATACTACCGCTCACAAGAACATTAATATTTACAGCATAAACATGAATACTAAGTTCATACACTATACAATAAATATGAATACTATACATAGATGTATGTTATACTATACATACATCTATGTATTGTATATGCAATAATTGCAAGGAGAGTAATCACGAGGGAGCTCGGAGGGGGAGTTATAGTAATCAAATTAGGTCGTCCTTTTTACAGCATATGGCCTGGTCCTGCGCAAGATGCTGCGGTCACATATTTGGGGATATTTTGCGCACAGCCGTCGCGAAAGTCATGAACCAACGGTTATTATTTTTTATTCTAGTTGGATTGAGTTACCAGGCCAACCATTAGAGTGTTGACCGCGTCTGGGTGTGCTTATTTCGCGATCGGACGTCCGTTTCACACCTTCATAGTTTTACTGCCATATGAATAAACAATAAACGATAAATGATAAACGATAAAGGACAAACAATAAACAATTAAACATTACACCTGCTTTAGAAAGTGCTAGAGTTGCAATTTTCAATTTAAAGTCAGTTCTAAAATTATAGCGACTACGAATTTTCCGAAAGGTAAACAATTTTTCGCATTCGCAGTCTAGTCGGTCGAACTAATATTTTTAACTGTAACGTTTTGTGCCTAGTCTTACTGTCTACTTATGATACAGCCTTCAGGCTAGTTTAGGTGATAGGATTAAGAAAATTTCGTGTTAGGCCTATAGTGATTTATTTAAGTTCTTATTAATTATTGTATATTATCTGTATAGCAATGTGTGTTTTATACAATAAACTATTTTTGAATTTTAATTTTGACACCCTTATTGTTTATTGTTTATTGTATAATTTCATCCATAGGTAGGTAACCTACGCTTGGACATTTCATTCTCATTCTCATTCGAGTGTTGACCGCGTCTGGGTGTGCTTATTTCGCGATCGGACGTCGATATATAGCGCACCGAGCTATCGAGGCTGGCAACTAAGTTACTTACTTCTTTATTACTGAATTAAAATCAGTTTTATTCAAAATATTTTACATTAATTTTAAAACAGAAAACGCGTATTAAGGAAACTAACAAAATAAATTTATGCAGCGAATGTGAATGAAAGAGTCGGGAAGGGTCGACCTAGACGCACGTACCTGGACCAAATCGGTATCGATACCTGGACCCGTAACCGAAGAGCGTGCATGAAGAATATTATGAGAGTAGTGGAAAACGGAGAGTAGTGGAAGAGGGAGAGTAGTGGAAGAGGCGGCAGAGGTGTGTCAGGATCGTGGCACGTGGAGATCCGTTGTCTCTGCCTACCCCACCGGGAAACAGGCGTGACGCTATGTATGTGTACATTATGTTTGTAACAAAGTTTCAACCAGCAGCGCAGCGACCAGTCAATATAATACCTGGCTCCGAAAAAAGTGAAACACCGGCGACTTCCCTGTCTTTCTTCCAATACGGTAGTACCAACCCAGTGGGCTCATATTTTAGCCTACCAGATAGTAAGGGGATTGTAGGATTGTATTTACTATGTGCTAAAAATGTTTTTATAAAAAACCCCCGACCCTTACAAAAGTCGGAGGACCGCCAAGTAAAAACCCGCGCAGCTCTGAGTTTTTATATTTTATTTACTTAGCGGTCCCCGACTCCCCCGAAGCCGCATCCAAATCGCTCCATCCGTTTGGGAGCTACGATGCCACAAACAGACACATCCATACACACATACACACACACGTTGAACTTATAACACCCCTATTTTTGCGTTGGGGGTTAAAAAGTATTGAAATAATAGATACTAATAACCATATTACGATATCCGTCGGGGCAACTTTACCTTTTTCTTTTTTTTTTTGTCTGTTTGTATTAATTTTGTATGTATTATTTAAATTTTGTAGAATTAATATGAATATGTACATGATTATTAATAAGAAAACGTGACAATAAATACATGACATATTAATAAAAAATTTAATAAATATTTTAAATTTATTTTTATCTACCTACCTATATTGCAAAAAAAAAAATCATAATTTTTATTTTCGATAACTACAACGTGACTTGCGAGCTCCTACGCACTTCGCAACATAAAAGCTTATTCGGCGGTGATTATTGGAACGGCGAACCATATGTGATGTCAAAACTGCGTGGCTCAGGGCAGGGGGCCCGGGGTTATCCACTATTATTATTTCTAAAGCTTTTAAGCGACTCGGTCATTCTAAAACTTTGCTGTCGAACTTGCTGTATTCAAAATTAACCATGCTTAAAAATTATTTAGTTTACGAAATACTTTCTCAAATTGAAAAAAAAGTAAGATTTCCACTCATGTTCTTAAATAATATTTAATTATTAAAATTTTATAATTTTTTTAGGTTACATGAGAGTTATTATAATGCATTCATATATGACATGAAGCTATGAGAGAAAAATTGAGTCTATCAAAACCTATTGGAAGAAATCAAACTATGAAAGAAAATAAAAGCAATAATTTACTGCTAAAAATGTACGCTCTTCTAAAATTATAAACATTTATGAAAATAAAACTCAAAAATAAATAAAAAATTCGATTAAACCCGACTACGAAAAACTAATCAAATAACAAGGAAAATTGATTGAAAATGATGTATGTAGTCGATCTTCCAGTTCAGAACTGTGTGGTGTATTTTTCAAATCGCCCCTTCAAGCTCTCGACAACGATACGCTACTCGCTGGAATATGAAGAATAAAAAAAAAATTTCAAAGTTCGACAATATGGCGCCCAGAGCCCGCCATTTTGAATATTTCATAAAAAAAAACTAGTTTGTGACAGGCAAATCCAACGATGTCTCATTATATTAAAAGCGGTTAACTAGTTTAGACACCGTGATGGAACAAACGAAAACACATACATACCTACATACACATAAACATACATACATACATATAATACATACATAATAAATCTGTCAGGGATGGTCATGGAGTAAGGTACTTTGTTTTATGAGATATTGCATTTGTAGACTCTATGTATGATACTAATACTAAATTGACGATTTTTATAAATGTTTTCTGTGTGTATGTATGTATGTATGTATGTTCCTCCATAACTCTTAAACCGATCATCCGAATTCGATGAAACTTTGTACAAACACATTTTACTATACGGGACACAAGATAGATGAAATAAAATCAGTTCCGGTTACGCTAAGATGTGGCTCTCGTACAAACCGAATTGTTCAGCGCACCGCCTAAATAAAGTTACGGTAGCGGGCTTACTTACTTTCTTCTTTTTAAATGCGAATTTCAAGCGAGCGAAGCCGCGGGCAAAAGCTCGTACATACATAAATACGTACATACGCTCCGTAAAATCCCGTTGGCTTCGCCGCAGTCGGGTACAAATATTAGTGGTCGCATTCCAGAATTTAAGAACTAATAATAGGTCACGTTGAACTATATGTACTTCTTCTATCATAAAATGACATGTCCTTCCCTCATGGTCGGCCTGACTGACTATGCTCACGAAGCCTTTGGCCACACTGTGATAGGACTTGCCAGACCGAGTAGATCGCTCGCGCATCCCTTTCAGTTCAACAATGGTGACAATACAGTCCACCCTCCATTTATAGCAAGTAAGGGGTAGTTTTCGAATACACTACTTGCACTGCTTGTAGTGACCTAGCGATAGATACTCGTTTGTTATTTCAATTGTTGTAATTTTTTCTCCAAATGTCAGAAAAAATGCAGTATTGAATTTATTTTAATAAGAAAACCAAAAAATTATATCATTTCATTTAACACTGTCTGAATTCTTCGATTTGGTTTATTTCAGTCATCTTTTCTGGTGTTGATTTGGTTATGTTTGTAATTTTGCAAATATTTTCACAACGCACTGGCGACTCAAGCCAGAGTTCCAGGTTCGAAAACTGGTCGGGATATATTATAAATCGAAGGAAGAAAAAAATGTTTTTTTTAATTCAGTCCTCCATTCAGAGCCGAATTCTCGACTCTTTCTCGAAATAACTATCGCTGCAGAATTTTTATTGATTCAACTTTTTCAAAACCAATTTCGATATCACGGCTACATATTGGCCTAGTGGTATAAAAACGTGATCGAAACTAGAGCTCGCTCGAGGTATGTAGCGGCAGAGAAAGCGGCTCGGGGGGGGGAGGGACGGTCGTCCGGCGAGGGGGAGGGAAGAGGGGTTGGGTTGCAGACTGCATCATGTTTATTGAATTTCGTGCAACGGTTGAGAACAGAGCCGCTAAGTATCTCAATCCACTCATTGGATTTGTTCTGCTTATACAGCGTGCTCGGTTGCCTAGCTAAACATTTCAAAACTTTAATAAAAAGTACGGAAAAAAGAACATAATTTTTCTCATGGTCTGTCCGCGCACTTTGCGCACTCCTGTATTTTCTTGATTCTTTAGTGTACCGTTTTTATTTAAATTGTTTATAATAAAAGGTCTATTATATTCTACTCTATTCTACTCTATTCCGCTCTATTTCACTGTATTGCAGCCTATTTCTGTATATTCCACTATATTCTCCTCTGTCCCACTCTGCTCTGTTCTGCTCTTCTCTACTCTATTATATTCTCTTCCATTTCATTCCAGTCCATTTTATTCCATTCCATTCCATTTCATTCTGTTCTATTCTATTCTCAGTTTAATGAAGTCCGTTCAATATTTAATTTTGTAGAAATTGCTAAGATTGCACAAATTTTATACCGAAATATAAACGGAATCTGTAACTCAAACACGCCGTATTACATACACCAACTCCCCAGGGTCGTTACTGGTCCCCCATTTTTTTTCGCAAAGGTGCATATGGCGCATAAATGAGTATTGTATTTGTACTGGCTGGAGCCCCCGTCCCTCCCGGCGGCGTTACTAAATACCGCCGAGTCGACAAGTGCAATGTATTGCATTATCATAATAATCGAGAGTTTTTCTTGCATTTGCCTCGAGTGTCTGAGAGTGGGTCCAAATGGAACGAGGCCGTGGCGGCTGATCGATCACATACATATTTATGAGGTCCTGGTACCTACTCCTTGTGTCGTGTGCTTCGTGGACATTATGAACTGAGGAGAAGTCTAGAACACTGTTCTATAACTCTTCTCTTCTGTGCATACATGTTAAAAAAATCAACTAACATGTTCTTATTTTTTTTTATATTGTTTCCGAACTGGGTGGCTGTGCCCGAGGTCGAAGCCTCAGGTGCAGCCAATTTCACCCACGAGGAGGTGCCAGTCCGGCTTGGAGGCGGACTAATGTCACTGGATAAAGGCTATATAGCCAGCGATTTGTAAATCCGTGGATTGTAGGAGTAGGGAAAGATATTCCCCGGAAGCCCGTTTCACACCTTTGTAGTTTTACTGCCATATGAATAAACAATAAACGATAAACGATAAACGATAAACGATAAACAATAAACAATAAAACATTACACCTGTTTTAGAAAGTGGTAGAGTTGCAATTTTAAATTTAAAGTCAGTTCTAAAATTATAGCGACTACGAATTTTCCGAAAGGTAAACAATTTTTCGCATTCGCGGTCTAGTCGGTCGAAATAAAATTTTTAACTGTAATGTTTTGTGCCTAGTCTTACTGTCTACTTATGATACAGCCTTCAGGCTAGTTTAGGTGATAGGATTAAGAAAATTTCGTGTTAGGCCTATAGTGATTTATTTAAGTTCTTATTAATTATTGTATAAATTATCTGTATAGCAATGTGTGTTTTATACAATAAACTATTTTTGAATTTTAATTTTGACACCCTTATTGTTTATTGTATAATTTCATCCATAGGTAGGTAACCTACGCTTGGACATGTCGAAAATTCCGCCAGTTCTAAATTCAATGCGAAGAAGAACTCTGACAAACAAACTTCGCAAGTCACAATGTTTTGTTATTACCTTATAAGTATTATATTATAGTAACTTACAAATAATTAACCCCTACTACCGCTCACAAGAGCATTAATATTTACAGCATAGTAGAAGTTAGAAGTATTATAAAATTACTACATACATATATACTACACGCTATAACCCGAAAACCGGAGTAAGCAGGGTAATCGGTGTTGTGCCGCAAATACTCTTGTAAGTTGCAACACCGACCACCACGTTTAGCAAATTATTAGGACAAGATAACCTATCAAGCAGCAAGTAAGGCACCTGCTACATGACTCGGTGGAAGGACCGTGCCACGGCGAGAGGTGGCTAACCTGTCGCCATTTAGCACGACATTTTCCTTATCCCTTAGTTGCCTTTTACGACATGCACGGGGAGAGATGCAATGGGGATATTCTTTTTAAGTACGAGTACCTGCCGACCCCACAAGGTACATTGAAAATATTTTATTAAATCTTTAAGTTTGTATTCCTGGGTTTTATTTTAATTTACCATAAAATAGGCCAACCAACAATGTCGAGGAGGGTGTCGCGAAAAAGAACTTTACTTTCACGATCGAAGTGTCAGAGGTTTGGCAGGGCCTTGGCGTGGCTGCGAAACTTCGCGATTCGTTGTCTCTGCCTACCCACGAAACAGACGTCATATAGGAATATAACATATGCACATATGAATATATTCGAATTTAATAAAAGTATATTGGTCTGAAAATCGCGCAACCCAATTTCATCACTCCGGCTCCCCGCTATGCCGAAAAACAATAAACACATCAACCTATTGATCGCATCTGACAGACATCGGAGATGTACAAGCCATTATCGAGGTCATATGTGGATGCGACGCGATCCTGTGTGGGCGGCCCGGGCGGACACAATACCACTTGTGCATATGTTGAATCGCGTGCGCATCCGTGTAGTGAGAATTTGCTCTCTTGATACTTAAACTGGTGGCGCCTAGCCTGCTGACTGATTTGGGTAGAATCGAATGTTCCCTAAACATTCAATTAATTGACATTTTTAGGATTCTGTATCCCGTACGGAAGCTTATTACTAAGCCTACTCCGTCTGCCTGTCTGTCTGTCTGTCTGTCTGTCCGTCCGTCCGTCCGTCCGTCCGAGGGCTGTAACTCTTTAACCGTAATAGGTAGCCAATTGAAATTTTCACAGAATATGTGTTATTATGGCCGATATAACAACCAATATTAAAACTAAGAAAAAGTAAAAAAATCACGGGGGTTCCCATAGAAGAAACCAAAAAAGTGTGTGCGCGCGCGCCATCTACCGAATAGAGTGTGAAGCATTTTAACTAATCATGAATTTTAACTAATATGAAGCATTTCATAACACGCCATAGATGGCGTGAGTGGCGCTAACCATGACATGGCGATAAGGAACCCTCGGTGCGCGAGTTCGATTCGCACTCGGTTTTTTTTTATATCTGGAACATTTTAGTTTCTATTGTCATGTTGTGTTGCAGAATTACACAAATGCATAGTGACGGGTTAATCAAATACAAAAATTACCCTTCATTTAAATCACGTTTGTGGTGTACATTTATCTTAGTAAATTTATTTTTTTACAATAAATTTGCCTATTGTTCATTCACTTAAGAGAAAATGAAAATTTCATTTTGTATATTTTTCTTAAATTATTCAGGACTTATTAATTGTTTTTTACGAATATCACTTAGGTAGTGGTTAATTATACATACAGTACACTCGGAATTATTTTAGGTAATTAACCAATGCTATTCGGGCAGTCTTAAAAAATACTGTATCGCTAAAAATAATTTTTCACTACACTACACACGGTTTGTGTATCAAGACTATTTGTGCCACATTCTTCTGTATTGATTGAAGCTCTAACAATACGAAATAAATCACCCGGCTGATATTGTGCAAGAAAATATTGTTATTTATTCACATGTTGAAACGCAAATATTAATTTCATTTTAATAATACATTTCTATATTTTAACATTTATTATGGTTTTCATCTTGCTCTAAAACCATTGCATTAATTTTAAGGAGAGTGTTCAAAATATTCACGTCACGGCACCGCCTCACACTCGGTTAATGTTGTAAGGTGTGGTGAGAATTAGTAATTTTTTTATTTCTTTTAGTTTTTCTTTCTTTGCGTGCATAGTATTTGTGTTTAGTTAGAATTTATTTATACATGATGTGTACATATGTTTTGTAGGGTTGACTTATTTTGAACTTTGTGTCTTTAAATAAAAAATAAAAAAGTATATCATTAATTAATAAGTCCAAAAACCTGTTCCAGTAGGTACTGAAGCGTTCCAATAACGTTGTATCAGTTAAAGTATTGTTTTACAATGTTGTTATGAGCAAAATTAATAAGTACAAGTAATTAATTAATTATAGCCATTTGTTCAATTCACATGATATATATTTGTATATTTCATATATTATTCTTGAATATGTTTTTTTATTTTAGAATAATAAAAACCATTTCTAAATTCGTTGAATATTTTTTAATACAATCATCCAATTTTTAGTTTTTATATTAGTTTAGTTTAAGTATATAGGTATAATATACCATTTTCCATTAGAATCTAAATATACTAATTTTATATATTTTACTTCAGAATAAAATGTTTATCCAAAATTTTTACCTACAAATTCTAACGTATTAAAATAATTTTATTGTAGCTCGCATCCCATAAAACGTACAATTTTTATCAAAGAAAATGCAATGTTTTATGTTGGAGTGACGAGTCAAGTGCAGAAACCATTCACCCCGTCACACAATACTCCCGCTTTACCTTCAAAACTACAACATATTCAACATTCTTTCTAATAGGATTCTCTTGAAAATGTATTTAACGTGTCGCATATGGAAATGCGGTCCTTTCATGTGGGCCCATTGTGTTCCTCCATCCCTTATCCTGCGCGAGCGGCTTGCGCACACCATATGGTAGAAAAATTTATAAACAAGTGTAAGCTAAATCCTACTTTAATTCATACTGATTTACTGCGACAAAATTTCTATAAGCTACAAGCAAAATTGAACTTTATCGCAAATAATTTTGAGTTATATTTGTATGTGCAGAGAAATCAAAGTGATGTCCTTCGCACTATTATTAAGTTCATTGATTTTCAAAATGATCATATCTCTCTTAACAACTAATATGTTAATCACGACTCTACGCTTATTGTAATAAAGTTAGTTTTATATCTAGCAAGTATACCATCAATCGAAAATAAGGTAATGCAATGAAATAAAAGCAGGTCTATTGTACGGGCGAGGGGTGTCATTATGAAGCGGGCAAGCAATGTGAATAAATGTTTAGTATTGGCACACCATATGCTTGGCAAAGTGTGCGTAGCACCAAACGACTTAGCTCTGGTGGACTGAGCGCATTTTAATATTCTGTTTGAAATATGTACATCACCGAATAATCCTTTGTAGAAAGCACAGAATTATTGTTTTGTGGCGTTTTGGGAATATCCAGTTGATTTATTCAAATTAAGCTTTTTTTTTTACGTTATTTTTTTTTTATTTTTTTTTATGTATAGCGCGACGTATAATTACGACGTAAAATTTTTCCCTAATGTCGGGATGTTTCCCTAACTCATGGAAAAAGGCTTACGTCATACCGTTACCCAAAAAAAGTTCTCCTACTTAATTTAGTGAGTACCGAACTATCTCTATTTTACCATTCCTATCTAAAGTTCTCGAACGTGTAGTTCACCATCAGTTAACTAGGTTCCTTTCCTCAAATAATCTTCTTTAATCTTCTTCTCAAAATCGCCGATGACATTCGTTATGCGATGGATGAAAGACAACTTACTTTCCTAGTATTGCTTGACTTCAGCAGTGCGTTCAATTCTGTCGATCACGACATTCTATTAGCCATCCTCCTTTCTCTTAATATCTCGCAGTCGGTACTTGATTGGTTCTCTTCATATCTAAATGACCGTCAGCAAAGTGTTCGAGTTGACAGTGTCTGCTCTGACTGGTGCGACATTAATGCTGGCGTGCCACAAGGCGGCGTACTTTCTCCCTTAATTTTCTCCGTCTTCATCAACACTATTGTCAAGGTGTTAATGTGTCTCTACCATCTATACGCTGATGACCTGCAGCTGTATAGGCGTTTCCACCCTGATGACATCAGTACGGCAGTACCCCTTATGAATATTGACCTGGACTCAGCTTTTAGCTGGGCTGTACGTTTTGGACTCTTGGTGAACCCGACAAAAACGCAGGCAGTTTTGTTAGGTACTCCAAAACTACTTGCTAAATTGGACCGTGCTGCGCTTCCAACCTTGGAATTCAACGGTGTAGTCATTCCATACAGTAAACAGGTAAAAAATCTTGGTCTTATCATGGATGAGACGCTTTCCTGGCAGACTCAGGTTGGTGAGGTCAGCCGGAAATTGTTTGCTAGCATGCATTATCTCAAACGCCTTCAGAATTTTATTCCGATCTCTACTAAAATTACGCTTGCACAATCACTACTCCTACCCCTACTCGATTATGCCGATGTGTGTTATCTTGATCTTAATGAAGAGCTACTTAACAAACTTGATCGTCTTCTCAACTTGTGTATCCGATACATCTTTGGTTTGCGCAAGTTTGATCATATATCAGATTTTCGAAATCGTTTGCAGTGGCTCGATATCCGCCTTCGCAGGAATAGTCATGTCTTATCACTTCTCTACTGCACATTGTTTAACCCCAATGCTCCTAAATACCTAAGTGATCGTTTTTCCTTTCTCAGCTCCCACGGGCTATCGCTAAGGTCAAATGATAACTTGGTGCTGACTATTCCTTCCCATTCTACTAAATCATATTCGGACTCATTCACGATACATGAAGCTCGTCTGTGGAATCAGCTCCCTGTAATCTCCGTCTCTCTTCTTCCATTCACACATTCAAAATTCTTTTAAAGAAGCACTTTTTGTCAACTTAATTTTTCTGATCCAAAAGTATGTCTCTCATGTTCAGAGTTAGTAAATATATATGATATGTAAAAACTAAGTATATTTAGTCTATCTTATGTATATATCTGGTATATAGGTATAGTATTTAATTATTCATATTTAAGTTTATCTATCTTTTGTATTCCCGTACATCTGTCATACCATAATTATTTAAATTTCTCTTTCCGCCACTCACCTAGCAGTTATCATACCACAAAGGTATCCTGTTAGAAAATGCCTAGAGGCATTAAGTGTTACCTTTTGCCCATAATCTATTTGAGTGCAATAAATATATACAATACAACACAATACAATACGTATATTTGACGTTTGGATGCACTGAATGAGAGGTCGATGGAAACGTTTATAAATTTATAATGTTTTATGTAAACTGACACGGCTGGCTACATCACCTACAACATCCGTGACGTCAGCCCATAACCCCGGGTGAACTAGGTGCCATGTCAGTGCTTCCCTTCATTTCATGTCGGCTACACTGAACTGGACGGAAAACACGTACTATTTACATAGCCGTTTCGACCGACTTTTCATTCAGTGCGGTGGTGCCAACCCGGGCGGGATAAACCCTACCACCTAGTAAGGTAAGAAGGGAAGGGACCTACAGTTTTACGTGGAATGCGAACCAGGGTCATTATATACGATATATATTTTCCCAGCACTGCCCATCTCATCTGTAGTGTTAGTTCATTCCCAATGACACCTGATGGATAGTCTCTTAGCGCAGGCGGCGGCGCCAGAGTGAGCGATGATCCATGCACAGCCCAGCTGCAAGTTGGATTGGAGAATACCCTCAGGACGTCGACCAATCAACTGCTCCGATTGATCTGTTACTCAGGAGACGACAGTTTTAATTGAACGAGAGATTGTCTGTAATCCTTCTCTTGAGTTGTTTGGAAGAAACTAAGTTTTCGTGAAGACGTGTATGGGGGATAATTACATGGATATACAGGTTGATACATTTTAATTAGATAGTACTTTTTTTTTAGTTTCACCGAAGACGCATTCCAATATGAAATTGATTGTTTTTACCCTTTACAACTTTTTAAAATAAGTATCAATTTTTTCACTTTCTTCGTCCAAAATTCCTGAATGTTTGACGTTTGTGATGTTTAAAAAAGAAAATAATAAATACACATTTCTGTTTTACATACAGAATCTGTTTTCCAGGAGAAAGAGGGCATACGCGCCAACCAAAATGTAACGTGCATACCTGGAGACATATAATTTTTTTTTCTTTTTTTATTTTACAAAAAATTATAAACATTAAACAGAATACATACTTGGCATTTATTAACGTTAATTATGAAATTTTACATCAGTCATACATAACTTAAATAAATTTAAACATTTAAATAAACAAATTAATTACAATAATAGTATTACATGATTAATATAAAACATAGATAAGTAAAAAATTTAAACAAAGACATTTTTGTTTATTTTATAAAAAAATCTAATAAAATAGTATACAAACCACTAAAAAACTAAATACAAAGGAATCATATCAATAGAATTATCATCAATTACAAATTTCGAAAATCATCAATAACAACATAAAAAAATACAAACAAAAGCTAGTGACATGATCTCGATGCTATAGCTACTGACCACAAGTCGTCCCCACGCCCCAAGTGTCAACCTACAAGTTCCACGTCCCAAGTTCCTCGTGCCAAGTTTCCAAGTCCCTCGTTCCACGTCCAAATTTCCACGTCCCAAGTTCCAAGCTCCACGCTCTACGTCCTAATTTCCACGTACCAAGTTCCACGTTCCAAGTTACAAGCTCCACGCTCTACGTCCCAAATTCAAGTACCAAGTTCCACGTTCCAAGTTCCACGTTCCAAGTTCCACGTCCCAAGTTCCAAGCACCACACTCCACGTCCCAAGTCCCATAATTACAACGTCACTCCGCACGAGACGTGAAGGATTCGATTAACTGCTGCGTCCCAGGAGACGGCCCTCCGACGCGACGGACGATTGACAAATTCTTCCCTAATAACGCCTTTTTTATAGAAATACGGAACAAGATTTGCTCTGATCTCGAAAGTCATTTGTCTTGTAACGGTATGTAAGTGCTTTTCTGTGATATTTACTTGTATTTGGGATAAGTAGGCATCTGTGCCTTTCTTGTGCATTTCAGTGCCTATAGGCATTAAGTCCGCCTTTTTATGTAATTATTGCACAAAGCATGAAGCAGGACGTTCCTACAAGGATTAAATAGTTTCAATGGTTGCTACGCAACTCGAATAATTTATCACCCAATTGAAATTATACAATACGATGAATAAAAAAATAATAATTGATATTTCATAGAACCAACTACAAGACATTTGTTTGTTTTTATGGAAACTGGCACGGTTGGCTACATCACCTACAACATCCGTGATGTCAGCCCATAGCACCGGGTGAACTAGGTGCCATGTCAGTGTTTTCCTTCATTTCATGTAGACTACTCTGGACAGGCAACCCGACTACACAAATTTCGATCAACTTTCATTGTTATTTCCTTAGTTTTTCGTAGTCAGGTTTTACATTAAAAAAAATTAACATTTACCAATTTTAACCATTTTTAATGTTGACCAAAATTTCCACCCCCACTCGCTCAGAAGAGCGCGACTAAACGTTACCACGTGGCTCTTATCAATTAGACAGGATATACATTAGGACATATTTATTTGTAGCGCCTGATAAAATAATTAGTGGCACGTGACCGGGGGTTTATCTGTGCCCAGTCACGTGTTGCACCGGAGCTTTAGAGTGTGTGTGAGGATATTTGAGGGTGTATGAGTGGTTGTAGAAATAAAATTGATGTTCTCGTTATGAAAACACATTGCAAGATATTTTTATGTAATTAAATAAAAATATATATATATAGTTATAAATATTAGCTGGCTTTATATTATCAATACTAATAATAAATCTGTAAGGTATGGTCATGGAGTAAGTTACTTTTTTAAAAAGATACTGCGTGTGTAGACTGTATGTATGATACTAAAACTAAATTAAAGATGTTTAGAAATCTTTTCTGTATGCATGTATGTATACGTATGTTCCTCCATAACTCTTAAACCGATAATCCGAATTAGATGAAACTTAGTACAAGTACATTTTACTATACGGGACACAGGATAGATATAATCGCTGCCGGGAACTGTAAGTATGTAGGTATATGTGTTAGTTTGTTCCTTCAAAGAGCCTAAAGTATCTCGTAAAGTCAATCGATTTCAAAATAATATGAGGCATTTGTTAGATTTTTACATTACAAATTTGTTCTATATTTCTCTCATGCCCACAAGTTTCTCCACGGTTAAAAATATATAGTATAAAAATAAAAATATCGAATTCGGATGATCAGTTTAAGAGTTATGTAGGAACATACATACATACATACATACAGAAAAATCATAAATTTAGTTTTAGTATCATACATAGAGTCTACAGACGCAGTATCTCATATCGTAAAACAAAGTAACTTTTTTTTAATGTAATCCTGTATAGGTGGCTGAGTCAGAGGGGCCAAAGCACATGCTCTGACTAGCCAATATCACCTCCGAGAAGGTAGGTGCCATACCGGAGACTTCCCTAGATTGCTGGCTATACTGGACTAGAGGAGAACACAACCGAGGTGGCTATGCGGCCATCTTACATCCTGTACGGTGGTACCAACCCTACAATTTGAGCCTACCACCTAGTAAGGGGCAAGAGAAGCGACCTACAGTTTTACACCGGTTCCGAACGGTGAAGCAGCAGGTGAAGGTATGCACGTAAATTTTTTCGTCAGAAAAAACTCATTGGTACACGCCGACCGGATTCGAACCTCGGACCTCCCGCACGAGAAGCCGACGCCCAAACCACTCGGCCACCCGCCGCTTACTCGCTGACCATCCCTTACAGATTTATTATTAGTATTGATGATTGATGATTGATTGATGATTGATTTGTTAGTTATATATTACAGACATTTTACAAATCAACAATTAGGTACTTTGTAAGCCAATAATAAAATTTCGCATTTTAATAGACAAAAACCACTTTTATTTACGAAATATTGAAAAACTGATTTTTTTAATAGCTAACGTAGTATGTGTGTGGTGGTGTATGTATTTTCGTTTCATTCAGATTTTAGATCTGACTTTTGAGACCTCAGAGTGTGACATGGACTTTTTTTTACCCGACTATTTACTCCTAAATAATTAAACAATTTTACAAGAAGACAAGATTCTTTCCTAAACCATTACAGCACTCTTTTTAATGACCGAACCACTCTTTTTGCTCCCACTCTCCATTTCTGCCCTCAAAATATCTTCCTATGATTAATGGACTCTGGGTGAAGTATTAAAATTGTATTAAAAATCCGCAGACCAAACGCCATTACCGTCCACCCGGCGAAATATATGGAACAGCTTTTCATTGAGAGAGAACGAATGGCGAAAAAAAAAATGGCGCAAAACTGACAAATGGCTTTCCTTTAACTTCTGCGCCCATCTTATTATCGTTAGCCTGTTCGGTTAGAGCGCTCGCACACTACACTTATTGGGAGTCGGAAAATATTGTCCGACGAATCTTATTATCTACCTACTAGTTGTTCCGCGCCTTCCCCTCCCAGCAAAATATCTTATAATGTACCATTATATGTGTGTAAGAAAAGTAAGTTAAATACTTACATTTTACGTTACGCTATACAAGTTTGTGTAAATAAATTCATACGGAGCGTACCTATTTATACCAAGAGCGTATTTGGGTGAATCAACTTTTTCTTGTAACGTAAAAACCAGCTGCAAAGTCAAATAAAAAAAAAAAGTTTATTACAATTTATTACTTAGTTGAAAAACAATAAGTATAAAATACTTAGTTTGATAGGCAATTGAAATAAAAGTAGAGAACTATTTAAAATAAAACATTAACCAAATTTTTAGGGGTGACCCAGGGGACAATTTTGTCCCCAGTTTTGTATGGAAAAAAGGGGTTGTCCCCAGGGTAACCAATATTTTTTTTTAAATTACTCAAAATTCTTTGTGCAGTTTCTTTCTTATTAATCAATTACTTATCTGAGAGTTGCTGTAACTATTAAAATAAGGTGAATTTATCAATATAATATCCTGTTTTCAGACAGATAACAAAAACAAGAAAAAGTTGATTCACCTATTTATTCATACGTAACGGTAAAAAACGTCGTTGTCTAATTTATTAACACGCTCTGCCGAGTACTCTTCGGCACAACCACACCAATAGGTTTTCATAAAACAAATTTAAGTAAGTAACTACATGCTATACATACGAATTTATCAAATATAATTATAATCCTTGCGCAAGACAAACCTGTATCATCGTGCATCAAACTGCTTAGATGGATTCGAGTTCAGACAGTGTGCACCGCTCTTAACCGAACGCTTATTTAAAGCCAATCGTTGCTCAAGCCACTATCTACTTTATTTCCTACCACATAGAATCAAATTCTCGAAGCTCGCTGTTAAGTTCAGATCATCAATTTTGATAAATGTAAAATGTACTTTATTAAAAAGGCACGAGGGTTGTTTATTCATTGACAATAGCATCGGACAAGATTCTAGCTAGCTAAGAAGCGTCTGTGCTAATAGCATTACCCGCAATCTCGCCAATACACACTTCTAGCTGTAGGGAGGTCTAGGGGGTTGAGGGTCGAAGGGGGCGGAGGCGGTGGCGATACCGCGAGGGGGAACATATCGCGCTTCTAGGCCACGAATAAAACATATTTATTATCATCATTATGGAGATGAAACTGATCGAGATTGGGCTGTAAATTTATTTTTTGCGAGCGTTAGGGTAGATTGTGATTGCACCCTTCAAGATTAGCTGATGTCTGTAAGTTGTGGTGATTTTGATATGTTTTTTGTTTACTAACAAATTCAAGATTTCTTCAATATAAGTCGTAAATAACTAAATCCCATGAAATACGTACAACTAATAAAAATACATATCGTATATACACGTTGGAAAAATTGTAAAAATGAGTTTCAGTGATATTCCTAAAACCGCGTACAGTACAGGTATAAAATCCTCTTATCTGCGATTACCTGCTCGTAACATAAAGCGATACCTTTCATTTTCCTACTGACGGTACCGCGAAAACGATACCCTCTCGATTCGCGGGTAGTCATTATAACCGAGCGCGGCGTGATTGAGCGCCCCCACCCTGTCGCTCACAAAACCGTAGCAGCGTGCTCGTCGCACCATTGAATCTGTTATTGGCCCGGGCGAAGCCGCTCGCGCCTCCCGCACGCTCCCCATTGGCTCCCGAGCGCGACACGCCCCGCGCCAGCTTCTCGCAATCGACGGAGGGTGAGTTCGGATACCACTTTATATAAACCTGTTCCACCCTTATGTCGAGATCACATTCGCGACACGACAGCCGACCCGGCCGCACGGCTAACGCGCCCCCACTCCGCGACGAGTTACCGAGAAACTTTGACACTTACACAAACTAACCAAGTGATCGGGTTGATGAAGATAAAATGACAATGGACGTTCAGAAGTATCATAGCTACGAGGAATCCTCTCCCGACTCGAAGGGGACCAACTTGTGTATCGAGAGTGCGCGGACGAGACATTCGCCGAAAACAGACATGCAGTTCGGCGCTAGCCAGATCAGCAAGCCCTCCAAGCGCTCCTTCGACGTCGCCTTCCTCATGATGCCCGACGAAAAGTTTCGACAGAAGCAGACCGAGAAGCAGCTGCGCGTGTCGAAACAGCTGTTCGCCAACCAGGAGTGGGAGCCGCAGTCGACAAAGAAGACTCCCGACTTGATTCAGTCCGAATACGGCAGCAGCGAAAGCCTCGTGGAAGTGAAGAACTCCGATAATTCCGAGAAGTGCTACGAAGACAGACTCCGCCTCAACAACAACATGTCGCCCGGCTTTGGGTCGGAAATCAACATAGACGTCGGCACCGACGAGTACCCTAGCGGCAAGGCCATCTACTGCAGCGACTCCGAGGCGTCGGACCGCTCCCGCAGCCGCCCCGACTCCAACGAGAGCGCCGCACGCCCTCCCAAGTTCTTGCCGGAGTCACCTTACAAGAACAAGGTATTCGACGACCCAACCATCATCAGCATGCAGTCCCGCGCCAGATTTGACCAGCTCAACAGGTACCACTGCTTTGACAAACTGCAGGACATAACGCCTAAAAGTGCTTTCACAAAAGTTACGAACGCCTCCAGCTACACCTTGGCGTCTTCGCCGAATCCCTCAATGAGCCCCGACAATCTTCTATATCAAAATTCGATTAGCCCACCGCTGACGGCGTCGAGTCCACCGCGAGCAACTTTCAACAAGAACTCTGCATTTAACACGCTGCTATCTCCGAACCACCCACTCCTGAACGGCAACCCATTCTTCAAGTCGCACAGCCTACAAAACCACTCGCAAAACTATATCGAATCCGCTCAAGCGAATCAAATGAATCGGGCGAGCGGCGCTTTTAACAAGTCAATGGATTATCATCACGAGAAACACAGCGAATCCGGAAAGCATGGGATGTCACATGGAAGCAAATTCAACAACATGCTACCGTTCCGGCCGGATATTCCGGCCTACCTTCAGGCCGGCTCGTCTTATCCTTTCGCTGTGCAGAATTTCCAGTCACCGAACGCGGATTTCATGAAATTTTCCGTGCCGCCCAGAGAGCCGATCAACCCGCTGATAGCGAACCCGGCGGCGGCGATCCTCAGCACCCTGTTGCCGCCGACGCTAGCGGCTTTCTCGCTGCCGGCGCAGAACGTGTGCGCCAAGTGCAACATCAGTTTTCGGATGACGTCCGACCTGGTCTATCACATGCGGACGCACCACAAGAGCGAGGTGTCGGCGGATCCAGGGCGGCGCAAGAGGGAGGAAAAGCTCAAATGTCCGGTTTGCGCTGAATCCTTCCGGGAGCGGCACCACCTCACGCGCCACATGACCGCACATCAGGATAAGGAGGGCGACTTGGATGACCATCCCCACGCATCACAGAGCTACAGCAAAAACAAGAGTAAACAGTTTTACAACGGCGGATCATCTATACATAAGTAATCATGTTCTATCGAAAATGTTATAGGAAGCTATACTTAATGTGTAACCTTTTGTGAACGTCGAGCTCAAGGTTATCCTATATCACTAGATTCCAGATGTCTATTATTTGAATTTGTGATTCGAGTCGATTTCTCTTTGTTAAATTTGATATATTGTTAAAACATTATGTGCAATATTAGTCCTAATGTGTATCTATCTATGTAATTGTGTAAATAAAATGTTAAAATCTTATTATAGCGACAATTCAAATCAGTATGGTGATTTTATTTAAAAATACTTATGAATAGGATTTAACATTAACGATTTTTTTTTTATTGAAAGCGCGACTTGTTACACCGATCCACGCATGAAGTGTTTAACGACGCCCGTAGACATCCGGTCGTATACGGCGGTTGCGAATGCCATGTCCGCCTGACAGGTTTCACACACTATTATTATTGATTTAGTACAGGTACATTAGCAGTTTTAAGCTGATGTGTGTACTTTGTAGGTTGAATGATGCACTTGCGTTTATTTAAAAAAATCTATTGTTTATGGCATAATTTCGTTCATAGTCAGGTAACCTACACTTGGATACACTTGGTTACGTCGAAAATTCCCCCAGATTTATTTCAATGAAGAACTGACAATTTTTTTCAAAAGGTGTGTCAATAAATTAGACGACAACGTTTTAGTCCGCCTCATAACCAGGCAGGGCGCCTCTCTGAACGTGGTTTGGCGAGGAGTGGTGTTATTGGCTGTATCTGATCTTCCGTTGAAGTATTGGGCACAGATTACCGCGCCAGCTGTCTATAAAAATAATTAACTTGCGTTATTTTTAAAAGATGTAAGTATGTATTATGACTAATCAGAATTAGGACTTAATCTTGCCAATAATATTTAAATTATCCGACACATTTATTGCAAATTTATCTTCTTCTTTTTGAGCGATGCATAATATCCAGTCTATTCTTTCGTTTATTTTTAACCCCCGACGAAAAAAGAGGGCTGTTATATGTTTAACGTGTGTGTGTATTTGTGTCTGTCTGTGGATCTCTCAAACGGATAGACCGATTTGAATGCGGTTTAATGGGGATGGTTTTTGCTTTGTTTGTAATCAACTAATCAAGTTTTTTTTTTTTTTTTTTTTTTATGGAAACTGACACGGTTGGCTACATCACCTACAACGTCCGTGATGTCAGCCCATAACACCGGGTGAACTAGGTGCCATGTCAGTGCTTCCCCCTTTGATCGTGCCGGCTACACTGAACTGGTCGGAAAACACAAACTATTTACATAGCCGTTTTAACCGACGTTTCATTCAGTGCGGTGGTACCAACCCGGGCGGGTTAAACCCTACCACCAAGTAATATTAGGAGGGAAGGGACCTACAGTTTTACGAGGAATCCGAACCTCGGTCAGCCTCCAACGGTCAGCGGTCACCCATCCAAGTACTGACCGCACCCAGCGTTGCTTAACATTCAATAGCGACAGTTGACTGTCTGCACCACTGAGCTATCGAGGCTGACAAGTAATTTAGTAATCAAATAATTAATTATCTTAAAATCTTTTAAATGTTGAACTAAAAGTTAAATTTAAAAAAATTCAAAACCCTGACCCTTAAAATGACAAAAATAATTTCCGTTTAATTACTTAAAGGAGTCGGGGGACCGCTAAGTAAATAAAATACAAAATATCAGAGCCGCGCGGGAATTTACTTAGCGGTCCCCCGATTCCTTTAAGTACATAAGTAAACGGAAATTAATTTTGTCATATTAAAGGTCTGGGGTTTTTTAGGTTTCCGTATCCCGTACGGAAGCCTATTACTAAGCCTCCGCCGTCCGTCCATCCGTCTGTCCGCGGGCTGTATGCTTGGACCGTAATACCTAGGTAGCCCGTTGAAATTTTCACAGAATATGTGTTACTATGGCGGATATAACAACAAATAAGAAAAATAAGACAATGTTAAAAATTAAGGGAGGCTCCCAAACAAACGTCGGAAAAATCGATTAGTTACACTATTGAATATTAGATGGCGCCACAGGCTTTTATACATGGCATTGTTGAACGGCAAAAGATAGGCGGATAATAGCGGATAAATACGGAAACCTCCGTGCGCAAGTAAAACTCGCACTTAACAGACTTTTTTAATTTGTAATTTAACTTTTTATTCTACATACATATAAACAATACCACAGAATAGAAAAGAGTACACAATACCCACTAACACATTCCAATGTCGCCCTCAGTCAACTCTAATAGGTAATGTTTAAAAGAGTATAATATATTGTTTTCTAGTAACGTTACGGCAAATTAAGCGGAAATAAATAAAAAATCATAAAATTACATAAACGAAATTTAGATTGGGAAGAGAGAGCATAATGTTTATTTATATATTGTTAAATTTTTTATTACTATAGTTTTATGGCGATTGTGGTTCCCTAATCCTATAAGCCTGGGTGTCTTCAAACGTCTTATTGTATTAACAAGCTAGACAGCCTGGCAGAACAGTCCGCAAATCTGATGTCATGGCACTTAACTGAGCGTGGTTTCGCGAGGAGTGGTGATTTGGCTCTGTCGACTGTATCATTGCTCTCTCGGCACAGCCATCCACGTTGGTTTACATAAGAAAAATAAGCAGGTATGGTTAATATTGTATTCTAATAAATAAAAAATAATGTTAAGAAAAAGTTGCTCACCCAAAAAAAAATCTGCCTAGCCAACCAACGGGGAACCCTGCAACTATACTTGGGACGATGAAAGATGTACCGTGTGGGGCCGGTACTTTAAACGATCACGGTCTCTCCGTGTATGTCGTAAAAGGCGACTAAGGGATATGACTCCCTTCTTATATTACTAGGTAGTAGGGTTTAACCCGCCCGGATTGGTACCACTGCACTGAATGAAAGGTCGGTCGAAACGGCTATGTAAATAGTTTGTGTTTTCCGTCCAGTTCAGGGTTAGCCGGCACGACCGAAGGGAAGCACTGACGTGGTACCAAGTTCACCCGGTGTTATGGGCTGACATCACGGATGTTGTAGGTGACCATGTAGCCAACTCCATAAAAAAAATAAAAAAAATACTTGGGACGATGAAACATGTCCCAATACTTGGGACGATGAACCATGTCCCAATACTTGGGACGATGAAACATTTCCTTCTTACCTTACTAGGTGGTAGGGTTCATCCCGCCCGGGTTGGTAACACCGCACTGAATGAAACGTCGTTGGAAACGGCTACCTATATAGTAGTTCGTGTTTTTCGTCCAGTTCAGTGTAGCCGGCATGAAAGCACTGTCATGTCACCTAGTTCACTCGGTGTTATGGGCTGACATCACGGATGTTGCAGGTGATTTATCCAACCGTGTCAGTTTGCATGAAAAATAATATATTAATTAAAATTTAACTTGCAAAGTTGCAAGTGTTGCAACGTTAGAATATTTTTTGTCTTATTCTATTTTACGCTTAACTTTCTGCCTTGCTAACGATTTTAGAATTCGACTTGACAGGAGAGCGTGCGGGGTAGCACGGTAGCCCCAAGCTCGCATGAGTGTGAGCGGACAAATCGGTACACGGCGTATCGAAAGGCTCCGGCGAGGGGTGGACGATAAAGTCGTCAGGGTTAACACAGCCTTGTGGAGCAATGGGGTTCACTACAGTAATGTAACAGATTCAGATTCAGATATTTATTTCGCCATAAAGAACACACTACAATAATAATATTTCATTGATTTCAGTATGGTATAATTTTTTTGTCATATCCCGTTCAGCAGTGCAATCTATAAGGAAGAACCGGGTAAGAAACCTTACAGAGCTTTTTTTAAATATAACTTACAAACTATAGTTTTCATTATGTTAAATATAACATACTATATCTAAACAAAAAAATTAAAATATTAAGTCAAGATATACCCATTAAAAAAGATAATAAAATACAAAACAAAGAACATAGGGTTCAGTCAAGTTATTAACAAAATTTGAGTTTATGTATATAAACAATTTGAATTATCAAAGTCAGCAGAATTTTTATTTACAGTAAGAAAAAATTCACTTATCATATAAAATAACTTATAAATAACTAATTTGGTCTTAATAGTGTCATCTGTTGATCTACAACTATTGCGATTTTCATACATACATACATACATACCACACGCTGTAACTCGACGATCAGGGTAAGCAGAGTAATCGGTGTTATACTGCAAGTACTAGACAAAGTATTAGGACAAGATAACTACGAGTAGTTATATCAAGCAGCAAGTAAAACATGAAGAAATGAAGACCCACCTGCTCCATGACTCGGTGGAAGGACCGTGCCAAGGTGAAGGTGGCTAACCTGTCGCCCTTTAGCACGGCATGGTGTACTTATGCCTTAGCCGCCTTTTACGACATGCACGTGGAGAGATGCAGTGGGGATATTATTTTTAAGTACCGGTGCGATTTTCATATTAGAAACACAGCTATAAGAATTGTACAATCGTACATTTGTCGATTTCTAGCCTCGATTACCGTACGATACGGCAATTACCGTACGTTTGGCAACACTGCCGCTTGGGCCGAGGACGTTTCCATGGTAACTTTGAATATCAACGTGAATATCAACGTGACTATCAACGTGACACGCTTTCGTACGTGCTGCCCGTGTTCATCAATTTATCACGTCAAAAAATCCATGTTAGACTGAAAAAATAAAATATAAAATCGAAGTTGCATGTGAATCCCCCCGGTCGACCCAGGAACAAGGCGTGTCGAACGTGCGGACATGCGAAGCTCTCTGTTCCCATGTAATCTGTTCAGACATGGTCCTTCGAGCCGGATCACATACTGATGTTACATTCAATGGCTCAGACATGATGCATTTGTGCTGGTTGAGCCATCGACGTCTCGCCGCCTACTATAATGGTGTGAATATTATTCCAGTTTCGTTTTGAAAATAGATCAGAAAAAATAATGAAAAGACATTGAGTGGCTGGCCGTGGTTCAGATTCCTCGCAAAACTGAAGATCACTATTAGCTTACTAGATGTTAGGGTTTAAAGCTTCCAGTTTGGTTCCACACAGTCCACAGCACTGAATGAAAATATGATACATTGTTAGTCTTTTCCGTCCATTTCAGTGTAACCATCAAGGCGGACATACATATCACTGACATAGCACCTACGTCACAAAGTTTGATGGTCTGACTAAATGTTTTTTTTTTTATTTACATAGCTCTTTATTTCAGCCACTGGGACCATAAAACAATTCAATTATATGAAATGTCTTAACCTAAGAATTTAATTACTTTTTTCCCCCACTTGTGTTTGTACTGGTCCCAATAGAGACCATATGAAACGTATGCGCTATATAATATATGCGCGCCATTCTGCTGCAGGTCTATTCTTGTAAATTCTGACAGCGGAATCAGCGCTGTTGTGGCGCTGAGAGCCACTTACTAAAGTGGCTCTCAGCGCCACGTCAGCGCTGATTCCGCTGTCAGAATTTACAAGAATAGACCTGCTGATCAGGTGCGCATGGAGGGGGCGAAGTTTGAGTTGACGGCTAGAGAAGAACACAACCGAGGCTGCTATGCGGCCGTCTTACGTCCAGTACGGTGGTATCAACTCAGTCGGCTGCAGTTTGAGCCTACCACCTAGTAAGGGGCCACGGAAAAGGAACCTACAGTTTTACACCAGTACCGAACGGTAAAGCAAGTTTTTCCATCAGAAAAAATCTCTTGTCGGCCGGATTCGGACCTCGGACCCTGAGATCAAGAGCCCAATCCAAGGCCGCGCCGATGCTTGATTAAGAATCAAATAAGAATCTCAACGAGCTCACGTATAGTCTCGAAGCCACAAGCAATCTTTATAAAAGCAAAAAAAAAATCCATTTTTAAAAGTGCCCCTCCGAAATAGTACTCAAAAATTTAAACCGTTTCAATTAATCACATTTATTCAACTTGTTATCATTCGGTTTTATCTAAATGCATGATTAGCTGGGCGACAGACGCGTCAGTGGGGAGGTCGGGGGCACGGAGTAGGGGCCAGAGGAGGGGGGGGGGGGGGGGCGGGGGACAGAAGGGGGCAGAGGAGGGGAAGGGGCTGCCGGGGGACTCGTACAAAACAATATTTTTCCCAGTTCAGCGATGCAGAAATAATTCAATAGAAAATATTCATATTGGAGATATGGAAGAGACGGCGAGACATCTGAATGCTGCGCGCGATACAGCGGGAGTTTTGCGGGAGACATTTTTGTTTATCACGACGTAAATTATATGGACAAATTGTACATAAATGTAGATACCTACATATTTTATTTTAAGCGAAGAAAGGACCTCTCTTGAAGGACCCGAGTCTGTACTTTATTTGGGCGGGGGGGAATGACCCTGTGAGAAACGTACAAATGGACGGAAATACTAATCACACACCATTGGGTTGCATTTCACCTCTTCGACGTACGGATCCTGCAATGCGCAGATAATACAAAGACCGTACGAAACTAGATAGACGCGGTGCTCGATAAGTATTTTCTCGACAATGAAGCTCCAAAACTCCGGCGTCCCCCTCTCCCTTACCTCAGTCCTCATAGAGCGGAGAAAGACGGCGAGAAAATTATTTGTCTCTTTTTAAGGTGATGTGAGACTGCGTCTGACTCGAATTTCCAGAAGTGTACCGCCAATATTACTTACCTGACAGATTCAGTTTTAATATGTAAAACTTCATCTATCAGCGCAGATCGATAGCTTATTGAAAACACGATTTGTTTAGCTTTGCTTCGATAGAAAAAATCATGAACATGCCTCTGAATTTAGTTATAAAAACGTATTTAAGGCAACGTGACCATATCAAGGATTTGGAAAAAGTATTGTTGAATATAATATATTGCTAAATCCGTAGCTTTTTACTATTTACTACTTTTTCTTTGTTTCGATCCGTAGTTTTGGAATAGGAAAATAAAAACCTAATTTTTGATTGATTGATTGTGTTGCATCCCACTCCAACCAGCGAAAGTGGCGCCTTGAAAGAGGAGTAAGGGTGAATACGGGTTGGCCGGGCCTTATGCATCGCTACCTCTTACCGCTCGCTAAGTGCGCGCGCTAGGCCATTCATATCAATCATATCAATCAATACTAATAATAAATCTTTAAAGGATGGTCATGGAGTAAGTTACTTTGTTTAATGCGATACTGCGTTTTTAGACTCTATGTATGATACTGAAACTAAATTGACGATTTTTAGAAATATTTTCTGTATGTATGTATGTGGGTATGTTCCTCGATAACTCTCAAACCGATCATCCGAATTCTATGAAACTTAGTACAAGCACATTTAACTATACGGGACACAGGATAGGCTAAATAAAATTTTGTTACGGTTCAGCTAGATGTGGCTCTCATACAAACTGAATTGTTCCGCGCGCCGAAATAAAGGTATGGTAGCGGGCTTTACTCACTTTCTTCTTTTTTAATACGAATTTCACGCGAGCGAAGCCGCGGGCAAAAGCTAGTTCCTTTATAAGTTCATATTCCTTTTGGCGGAGTAACCGAAGATTCTCACCACCGTGTCTATCTAGTTTGGTATGGTCTTCGCAGATATCACCCTGTACAAAGCCGAAACAGCTCGTGTGGTGAGAGATATCGCTTGTGATATCTGCCGATGTTTATTTCTTTATTATGTAGAAGAGTCGCACCACTCCGGCGAGCCAGAGCAGAGAATATGTGTTTTTTGTTCGAACGGCGGGGGAATCGACGGACTCATCGCTCTTACTTGCAGATTCTCCGGGAAAAAAATCTTCCGTTGATCGTGAGCCAGAGAGCAAGTTATTGCTGAAAGGTGGAAGAATTTTCGCATGAAGAGGCGTGATGGCTGTGGGGAGGCGAATAGTAAGTATACAGATTGGCTCTGGATTCTGGATGATAAATTTAATTAATCGTTGGAGATAGATAATTTATTTAATCAACTAATTAAGTAATAAAAAAAATTATAAATATCTTAGCTAAAACTAACCTAAAACAAAACTTACCTATCTAACAAAATAAACTACACATGAACCTATTATATAAAAAATTTCTTCTATATAGTTCAGCCGAGGCAGTCATAGTCCCTAGGACGCTTATAGCGTTCCCTCTTTGAATTTCTAGGCTTATGCGGCGTATGAAGAAAGCCTTGGCACGCACGTCACCGGACTTATCCACTAGAAATTTGCTGCTGGTTTCGGCAAAAGCCAGTGCGTCCGGTGACCACGCAAGAAGCGATTCCACCGCAAAACCTAGAAACTTAAAGAGGGTTTATAGGACCTTATACTCATTAATATATAATACTTGTTATTTTGGCATATATAATAAATAACAAATAATAAGAAATTTAAAAAGTGAAAAATTGAGTGGAGTTTCCATACAAGAAAAGTGTTTTTAAAATTTTTTTTTTTTTGTGGTGCGGAATCTTCCGTGCGCGTGTTCGACTCGATCTTGGCCGTTTTTTTAACGTGACATGGTTGGCTACATCGTGATGTACACGCCCATGAAATGATCCCACTACACATTGGTTTACTAGGCGATTTTCTCTGATCCTACCGACCACACTACACTGGACGGAAAACGAACTATTTTCATAGCCGTTTCAAACGAACTTCCATCAGCGCGGTAGTACCAACACGGACAGATTAAACTTCAACCAACTAGCAAGGCAAGGCAAGCGATCGACAGTTTTGCGAGGAATTCAGAGAGTGGCAAGCCTCAGGCTGCATATTTGTATAAAAGCGTCTTAGTAGCAGACATTTCAAGTAAGAGGTTGGAAAATGGTCGTGTAATTAATTTCATAGTACCTATTCAAAAAGATTGATAAATCTTTGGGTGTCCTACATCGATTTAATTTTTACAAACTAAATGGTCAACTCAGTTCACTTCTTTCCATATATTAGTCCATTTTGTTGTTGTTACAGAGTTCCAGGTTCGAATCCTGGTCGGGACGTATTTTTTCGCTTCATTTTCGGCTTTGCATGTATCTAAATAAGGAATATAAAGCCAGGTGCATGCTGAGTACTTACATATAAAAATAAAAATATGATAAAGTTAAATAAATCCAGAAATTTTTGTTCATCAATATTTCTTAGAATTTTAGTCAAATAAAGAATCATAAAATAATTTTAGACACGGCTGTTGTTTTAATTAATAAACAACTACGTTCAAAATAACCATATTAAGATATCGAAGGAATCGAAGAGCAAGTCTCTCGTTCGCTCATCGAGTCATCTGCCCTTTAACTTATTCATCTACAAAAATATTTGTTCCGCCACCAAACGTAATGCGAAAAACATTCCAAGTCATGCATAATCAATGAAAAATTCAATATTTTCCACCCAAATAGCGGCGGTGGAACGGAAATAAATTTCCACACGCATCTAGCGATTACGATATTAGCGCAGCGCTCCGCGCGCGCGTCCGCTCTCCCGCGCTGCGTCATTACAAATGATAAATAGACGGCACACTTCGCTAATCAAATTCAAATTTGGAATCTGTTCTACCCTCCGCTGCTTGTTTCTTTTTTTTTTCTCTCTGGCACAATGGATTCCAGTCGCGGTTCCAGATTGATGCGCGAGCGAGGTCGCGGCGTATTGTGAGAAGATTGTGTAGTTATGAACCGTGAAGTGAAAGCTCTCTTTAACCTGATCGGTTCCGCTGTGGCACGTGACCCGGAACCGATTAGGGAAGCCGGCTCCCGCTCCTGCAGGCTAGGGGGGGTTTCTCTACGAATTTGTATGTAAATAGAGAAGCATAATGTGAGTTCTCGCTTGCTTGCCGCCACAGTGACAAGATAATCGAGCGTATTTTATTGATGCGACGCTATGCTGGAGAGGACTTATTGAATTATGTCGGGAGATGCCTTTAATCAATCAATACTAATAATAAATCTGTAAGGGATGGTCATGGAGTAAGTTACTTTGTTTTATGAGATATTGTGTATGTGGACTGATTTACTTTATTAACCCATACTACCACTCACAAGAGCATTATTATTTAAATATTAAAATACAAATTAATTAAGTAAAAAAGCGTTTATTTCACAGTCAGGAGTACAGTGATACCTCATTCATTCATTATACATATTTGGAATATAAGTATAGGCTATATACATATATACTCCATTGGCTATATATATACTCCATATTATAGCTAACAAGCTAGGAATATGACTCCCTTCTTATATTACTAGGTGGTAGGGTTTAACCCGTCCGGGTTGGTACCACCGCACTGAATGAAAGGTCGGTCGAAACGGCTATGTAAATAGTTTGTGTTTTCCGTCCAACTCAGTGTAGCCGGCACGACTAAACAGCAGCACTGACGTGGCACAAAGTTCACACGGTGTTATGGGCTGACATCACGGATGTTGTAGGTGATGTAGCCAACCGTGTCAGTTTCCATAAAAAAAAAGCCCCTATAGACTAAACGTGTTGCCCAAACAATGCAGCAATTAATAAATAATATAATATAATATAAATTATTAAAGGTGAATTTATTTTAAATATCTCGATATATGATAGGTATACACAGAGCTGAACACCGCGAACCGCCTACGTCACAAGAACAAGAAGCGGGGCCGGCAAGTCGCCGCCCGCCCCAGGACGCGCCGCATGTGCGCGCTCCGCCTGGGCGGGCGCGCGGGCGCGCGGGCGGGGGCGGGGCCGCTTCCGCCGCCGCGCTTCCGGTGCGCGAGATCACATGACTCCTCGTATCCTCGTAAACCTGCGGCGCTTGCTGGCGGCGCGCCTGTTGGCAGAAGAACATTTATTGTTTATTGTATTATATTTAATTTTTTTAGTACTATAGGAAATTTATTAAACAGAAAGAACAACAACTATAAAATTAAATCTTAAACTAACCTAACAGAAAACTAACCTAAAAAACGAACCTAAAAGCGATTTTGCCCCCGGGATAATACCGAGGATGCCGGCGGCGGCAGCGTTACTCAGGGCAAGCCATGAGGGTTGACCTGTAAATATGTGTTATTATGGCCTATATAACAACAAATAATAAAAATAAGAAAAAGTTAAAAATTCACGGGGGTTCCCATAGGAGAAACCAAAAAGTGTATGCGCGCGCGCCATCTACCAAATAGAATATGAAGCATTTTAACTAATCATGACATTTAACTAATATGAAGCATTTCATAACACGCCATCTAGATGGCGTGAGCGGCGCTCATGGATTAAATAGACTGGAACCATCATGGTGGCGCTAGCCATGACATGGCGATACGGAACCCTCGGTGCGCGAGTTCGACTCGCACTTGGCTGGTTTTTTGAATCACCGTGTATAGTTCAGTGTTGTGTATTGTAATGTTATGAAATTTTGAAATTTTAATTTTTTTTTAACTTCCAATATCAGTTTGCAATGCATCTAAGGGTGTTATAAACACGCTTAGAATAATTTACGAATATCTCGCCCTTATTTTACGGTTCTATCACATGGTTCAGCCAGGATTACGCCTGCGACTCGACGTCCGGCGTCTTCGGAAGGTTTCCGGCGCAGGCTTCGCTCTTTTCACTTCATTTGCATACGAGAGCGGTGGAGACTTCCGGTATGTGTGTGTATATGTGGGGCGCGGTGAATCCTCCGACTAGCATAGGTACTTCGTAAATGTAAGAAGGACTTAAGGGATCTCCTCCATGTGTACATGTCCGCCTTGGTAAACTTATTTCTTTATTTATTTTATTTATTTATTTCGGAAATAGAAACGAAATAGCAAGAAAAATAGAACTTAATTAAGGTAATAATATAACGATTAAACAATATGGTATATGCTTATCTATGTAACGTTTAATATGGGCTGGATTATATATTTTTTTTATAATATGATTTATTGGATAACACAATTAAAACAAAGGAAACTAACTTATTTGGCCTTATTTTATTTAGCATCTATTGGCAGTACACTGCGCTCAGATTTGTCATATTTACATTGTAACATTCCGCCAGTTCGATTATCACAGCGAAGAAGAACTGACAAGAAACTTCACTGAAATATTTTTCAATGTACACTTAGTCTACTTTACAAAAATGTTTGCCACTACCTAAACATATATAAATGAAATAAAATTAAATATTTTTATTGCTCCCAAACTGGGTGTCTGTGCCCGAGGTCGAAGTAGCCAATGAATGAGTAGGTAAAATCAATATAAATTCTCATCGATGCCCTTGCATCTTCAATCCAGTTGAAATATATGTAAAGTATATAAGTATGTATTGTATAGTATGTAAGAGTTGATGAAGGCTTATTACAATGTTTAGGTATGTTTCTTATTGTTGTATATATGTAATGCGAAGCGTTATGTATATAATATGTAAGGATGAATATTTATTGTATGTATCTTTGTACAATTTGTCTATGTAAGTTGTGTATATTTCATACTACTGTTCACTCTTTAGTACTGCAATGTCCGCCCCCTTGCAACTCTCCCACATCCCAAAGGTTAGATTGTTTAGTTTTTAACGAATGCCGTAAGGCATAAAACTCGTCTTTTTGTGATCTATTTTGAACTGGTATATAATAAGTATATTTTGATTTAATTTAGATAATTTTGGCAATTATTAAATCCGTTTAGTGGATATAAAATTACACACAGTTTTCCCACTCGGCCAACTCCCACACTATCGTCGTCGACGGTAAACGTTCAATAGCAATCTGTGATTTAAAACTGAAACGCGAGATCAAAAGTCATGCAAATGCCCATCCGATCCCCAGCAGTTTATAGTCGCATAAATGTTAAAATATCACCGAATATCGCGACATTCGCCGCGCAAATAAAATGGACGAAAGCTTTTCCGTGCAAAAATGGCTTTCATGATGCTGAATATAGAATAGGGTGGCGGAAGTGTTGATTCCTGAAACAATACTCGGTTCGAGCGCTGCCACAGTCATCGTAAATATCGTTGCTCGTTGCCGCGGGCCAGGGGCGCCCAACCGTTGCGCGGTAATAACTCGCGAGATTTGGGCAAACTTTTTAGTCACAATCACAAGTGGTTGGCATGTTTCTTATATTAAGGGGGGGGGGTACTAGGCAAAACATCACATCATATTATCCTAACTATAGCCATATTTCAATAGATATAACTATAATTTATATGCGCATAGTTAGGTAAAGATTCATGGTATAATGTGTGATAGAATATCGTAATATAATCTTGTAAATTCTCTGAAAAATAAGTGGGTGAAAAGTGGTAAAAACGTTCGAAAATGCATTTGCTAATTTCGTTACAAATACGTCCATACAAACAACGATCGCGCACGGCAACGGTCCAAAATTTTGAATGTTCAAAGATAGTTCAGTGAAAAACCATTTTATTCTGTAAGCGTTTGAACTTATTTAGATGATTCTTAGACTTATTGAATCTAAGCTCAATGAAGCATTTTTCGTATTAGATGGATTTGTAAAAAATGGCGAGAGAAATAGCAAAGGCATTTTTGAACGATTTTACCACTTTTCAACCACATATTTTTAAGGGAATTTATAAGATTGAATTAAAAATAATGTATTCACATTATACCTTGAATCTTTACCTAACTATAGGCATATAAATTATAGTTAAATCACTTGAAATATGGGTATGGTTAGAGAAATACGAAGTTCTTTTGCCTAGTACCCCCCCTTAATTTAAAATATTACGGACTTATAAAATAACGGACGCATAGCGTAAGTTGATGTCGTCGTCCCACCTGGCGGGTGGTCTTCCCACACTCCGTTTTCCTGTCCACGGCCGCCAGTGTAGGACACGGTTACTCCAACGGTCGTCGTCTCTTCGGCTGACGTGCCCAGCCCATTGCCACTTGAGCTTAGCCACCCGGTATTCAATATCGACTACTTTGGTGCGTCGGCGGATTACCATATCACGTAGCGATATTCCCAGCATGGCTCGCTCCATTGCTGGCTGGGCAATTTTCAACCCACCGAGCATATTTCAACCTTTGGACAACACCGACCGTCAGCGTCCACGTTTCACAACCGTACGTCATAACCGGGAGGACACACTGGTCATATATACGGGTTTTTAAATTTTGCGGAAGATGAGACCTCAGGGCGAATTTTAACTTTTAAATTTTAACTTAACGTCGGCGGAAAGCAGTGGTTCCGTACCGCTGAAGGCCGGGAGGACTGGAGGAAAATTGGAGAGGCGTATGTCCAGCAGTGGACGCTTACACGCTGTCTGACTGACTGACTTATATAGCGTAAGTTCTAACTTCGATTTTGAGTGTAAATTTTGGAGGACAAATTAGAAAGTAAAAAAATTCTCACTCACTCAGTGCACCCAAATGTAATCACCCGTGGTTTTACCAAACAATGTCACCTATGAAACAGTCTAGCGCGTCTTGCACCAACACGAGTTCAAAGTTAAGTAGCGAGTTATGGATTTAAACGCGGTTCACACATACAACGGGTGCTAGTTTAACGAGTTAAACTGGTTTATATATTAAATTTGTGTTGGTGCAAGTGGGCCTTAGGGTCAGTTTAGGCGACAGTGTCCACCAACTGGATCTCGCGGGTAGGTACAGTGCAGGTGAATTTTTAAGTATAGCTACTATTTTTTTTATAGAAATTGACACGGTTGGCTACGTCACCTACACCTACAACATCCGTGATGTCAGCCCATAACACCTTGGTGAACTAGGTGCCATGTCAGTGCTTCCCTTCGGTCCTGCACATAATGATGAGATGCCTCATACATTTATATTTACACAGCACCTCTAATGTATGTATTTGTGCCTGATGAATACACACGTAATGATTTGAGCATAGTTTGAAATTAAAGAATAGACAATAATGACAAGAATGGACAAGTATGTATGTATATATTTAGGTATTATGTATTATTTATATTGTAATTCATATGTATTTAATTTAATCTATAAATAGTAATTTATACGTTTAATTAACTAGTATGTACTTATATGTAGTGTATATTATAGTTATTTTCCTTATATTATATTTTACATTCCCACACTCAAGTCTTTTGCTACTACCTACTTATATCTCGCAACATACGACTCTCAAACATCCAAAGGTTGACTGGGAGAAATCCCTGTAAGGGATAAGTCCGCCTTTGCCCCTCATGCAAATTTCTTATTGTGTGTTTATGTTAAATGTTTTTTGGAGCAATAAAGTATTTCTATCTATCTATCTATCAATAATAAATAATACATTCGCTTACTATTGTTTCGCATCGCGCTTACTATTGTTTCGTTTCGTGGCGCTAGTGAGGCGCCTTCACAAACAAACCGGACATGGTTGTACGTACATCAGCTACGATACCTCACATATCAGCCCATGATACCCCTAATGTCCGTGATTCCCTCTCATCGTGCCGGCCACACTGAACTGGGCGGAAAACACGCAATTTTTACACAACCGCTTCGACCGACATTTCGTTTAGTGAGGTGGTGCCAATCAGGATGGCTTGAACTCTCATAGTCTTGCACTTTTTCAACACGTGTAATGCCATCTAGTAGGTCATAATTCTTAGTATAGGCTAACAAAATTCCCCATACCAAAACGCAGTTGACACCCACAAAAACGACCGCAAACCTTGTACAGAGAATGGACTATCGCGGTGCCGAAGGTTTTTAACGACTGCTGGAGGCAATATTTCACTTGCAACAATGGTCGCGAGTTCGGGCCGCGGCTTCCGGAGCCGATTGTTCGTTCGGATCGCACCTGGAGCGTAGGATATTAGGCACCTCGTCAGGGGGTGGGCAGTGACGGAGAAGAGGTGATATGCCAGAGGAGGCTCGGAGCTCCGAGCCTGTTGGGAGCAAAAATTGCCAGCGCAGCGCGAGTATTAGGAACAGTATCAGACTGGATAGTAACAGTACTAGAGTAATATACAAAGATAAATAGACAAACCTATCAAATAAATTTGAAAAATAATTGTTTTCTTCATGTAACACCTACATTATGTTGTATCAAAGCCTTAAATGTGGATGACGTGTAAAATTGGTGTACCTACATTGGGAAACACACATATTTATAAATTAACCTTGCACAAGCCTTCGACAGACTTAACACTTGAAAAATTGGAAAATATGTTTCGCATAATATAATTAAAACTACACCAATATTATAAAACCGAGAGTGACATACCAAAGTTTTAGGACTGATATTGGTTTTAACGAAATTGCCCTTCTATGTCGTCTAGGCGTTGTAGTACCACAAGGATGCATTTTATCACACACAATGTTTAAAATGAGGACACATAATATTATTACATAGGTATGTCAAGATTTGTACGTTATTGTAAGCAAATGTGTTTCTCTCCCAGACGATCTTGAGTCAGCCTAGGAGTGCAAGGCCGTACCTACAAGCACTAGGAGAGGCCTGACTAAGTGTCATCTAAGTCTATTTAGCAAATAAATGATAACAAATGAAAAATATGAAATGTAATATATGTTAGTCTAGTCAGTATAAAGTCGTAAAATATAGATAAATAGATAATGTTTCTTATACTCTCATTTATATAGACAATTGTATATGTATGTATGTATATATTCTTTATTGAACACCAATTTATAAAAATTAGGTACAACAGGCGAGCTTAATGCCGCGAGGCATTCTATTCTAACTAACCTTTGGGATGTGGGAGAAGTACATGCAGGCGAACAAGAATAATTTGTGGCAATGTGTTAAGACTGTAAAGAAATATGTATTATAAACTACATACGAATACTACATAAATACTTTAATAAACATATATATGTATATAATAAACTAACATATTATGTACATCGATCGGTGGTACCGTTGTGCGACACAACCAACTGGATGACAAGAGAGTAAGAGAAGGGGAGTAAAGATATGTATCTAATATTATACATTGCATTTACTTCGGTAACGAGAGGAGAAGTTTGTTTAAATTAATCTTAAATACATTCATAGATGTAGAGGAGCGTAAATTCACGGGCAGATTATTCCAGAGGCGAGCTGTTTGTACTGTGAAATATAAAAAATCATATTTAGGTTTATTGTTCGAAAATTATATTTATTAACAGAAAATGCAGTGAAGCTAGGGTGAGGACAATTGGTTGGGAATTAGCAGTGTATTCATTGTTCGAGGCCGACAACGAAATGATTTCCATCCAAAGAGAATACCTACGGGAGACGCAACGCTACTGCGTTTGTATCGGAGCACGGCTAGCCAAAAATCCCTACTACTACGAAAATCTAAATCGCAATTTAATCTTTTATGACGTGACTTGTCTATCTCCGTTACCCATATCGCGCCCCGCGATATGGAGAGAGACAGAGCGAGCAAGGCGAGCGACAGGTTTGTTATCGCTGGCTTGGCTCGGGTATCTGGTAGTAAGAGCCGACCGTCCGACCAATCGGAAGCCTTGCTTGACGGCAACTTGACGGGATCACTACGAATGCCAGTTTGACGGACAATGATGGTGCGGTATATTTGTGAATTTTGAAATTGTTATTTGTAATATTATTTCAAATAGTTTTTACTGAACGAATATTATTGTTTGAATCCAAAAAAAATATTGAAAAATTAAACAAGACTGTTGTTTTAATATTTTTGAAAAGTTGTACTAATAATCAGTGATAGGAATAAGTAGGGCTTATTTACCTAAATTTCGAGGAACAGAGTTAAAGATTGGAGACTTCCTTAAGACAATATTTTTTTCCGGTTTAATAATATTCATGGTGTTTTAATTTCGCGATTTGAAAAAAGTGGCCACCATTTTGAACTTTTTAGCTACTGGACCGATTGCTTTCAAAATCGATATCTGGGTGTCAGTGTGGGCTCTGAATACGAATCTGTAGTAAAAATTTAAAAAAGTGCCCGCCATTTTGAACTTTTTAGTTACTGGACCGATTTCTTTCAAAATCGATATATGGGCGTCTGTGTGGACTCTGGATACAAATCTATAGTCAAAATTTAAAAAAAGTAGCCGCCATTTTGAACTTTTTAGTTACTGGACCGATTGCTTTCAAAATCGATATCTAGGCGTCTGTGTGGACTCAGAATACGAATCTGTAGTCAAAATAAAAAAGAAATGGCCGCCATTTTGAACTTTTTAGTTACTGGACCGATTTCTTTCAAAATCGATATCTGGGTGTCTATGTTTAAAAAGTGACCGCCATTTTGAACTTTTTAGTTACTGGACCGATTGCTTTCAAAATCGATATCTGGGTGTATGTGTGGGCTCTGAATACGAATCTGTAGTAAACATTTAAAAAAAGTGGCCGCCATTTTGAACTTTTTAGTTACTGGACCGATTGCTTTCAAAATCGATATCTGGGTGTCTGTGTGGGCTCTGAATACGAATCCGTTGTAAAATTTAAAAAAAGTGGCCGCCATTTTGAACTTTTTAGTTACTGGACCGATTGCTTTCAAAATCGATATCTGGGTGTATGTGTGGGCTCTGAGTACGAATCTGTAGTAAACATTTAAAAAAAGTGGCCGCCATTTTGAACTTTTTAGTTACTGGACCGATTGCTTTCAAAATCGATATCTGGGTGTCTGTGTGGGCTCTGAATACGAATCCGTTGTCAAAATTTAAAAAAAGTGACCGCCATTTTGAACTTTTTAGTTACTGGACCGATTGCTTTCAAAATCGATATCTGGGTGTATGTGTGGGCTCTGAATACGAATCTGTAGTAAAAAATTAAAAAAAGTGGCCCCCATTTTGAACTTTTTAGTTACTGGGCCGATTGCTTTCAAAATCGATATCTGGGTGTCTGTGTGGGCTCTGAATACGAATCCGTTGTCAAAATTAAAAAAAAGTGACCGCCATTTTGAACTTTTTAGTTAATGGACCGATTGCTTTTAAAATCGATATTTGTTTGTCTGTGTGGGCTCTGAATACGAATCCGTGGTCAAAATCTTAAAAAAGTGGCCGCCATTTTGAACTTTTTAGTTACTGGACTGATTACTTTCAAAACCCATATCTACATGTCTGTGTGGGCTCTGAATAACAATATGTAGTTAACATAAAAAATATGATATCGATTTTGAAAGCAATCGGTCCAGTAACTAAAAAGTTCAAAATGGCGGCCACTTTTTTTAAATTTTGACAACGGATTCGTATTCAGAGCCCACACAGACAAACAAATATCGATTTTAAAAGCAATCGGTCCATTAACTAAAAAGTTCAAAATGGCGGTCACTTTTTTTAAATTTTGACAACGGATTCGTATTCAGAGCCCACACAGACACCCAGATATCGATTTTGAAAGCAATCGGCCCAGTAACTAATAACTTCAAAATGGCGGCCACTTTTTTTAAATTTTGACAACGGATTCGTATTCAGAGCCCACACAGACACCCAGATATCGATTTTGAAAGCAATCGGTCCAGTAACTAAAAAGTTCAAAATGGGGGCCACTTTTTTAATCTTTTACTACAGATTCGTATTCAGAGCCCACACATACACCCAGATATCGATTTTGAAAGCAATCGGTCCAGTAACTAAAAAGTTCAAAATGGCGGTCACTTTTTTAAATTTTGACAACGGATTTGTATTCAGAGCCCACACAGACACCCAGATATCGATTTTGAAAGCAATCGGTCCAGTAACTAAAAAGTTCAAAATGGCGGCCACTTCTTTTAAATGTTTACTACAGATTCGTATTCAGAGCCCACACAGACACCCAGATATCGATTTTGAAAGCAATCGGTCCAGTAACTAAAAAGTTCAAAATGGCGGCCACTTTTTTTTAATGTTTACTACAGATTCGTATTCAGAGCCCACACATACACCCAGATATCGATTTTGAAAGCAATCGGTCCAGTAACTAAAAAGTTCAAAATGGCGGTCACTTTTTAAACATAGACACCCAGATATCGATTTTGAAAGAAATCGGTCCAGTAACTAAAAAGTTCAAAATTGCGGCCACTTCTTTTTTATTTTGACTACAGATTCGTATTCTGAGTCCACACAGACGCCCAGATATCGATTTTGAAAGCAATCGGTCCAGTAACTAAAAAGTTCAAAATGGCGGCCAATTTTTTTAAATTTTGATTACAGATTAGTATTCAGAGCCCACACAGACACCCAGATATCGATTTTGAAAGCAATCGGTCCAGTAACTAAAAAGTTCAAAATGGCGGCCACTTTTTTTTATTTTTACTACAGATTCGTATTCAGAGCCCCCACATACACCCAGATATCGATTTTGAAAGCAATCGGTCCAGTAACTAAAAAGTTCAAAATGGCGGCCACTTTTTTTTTATTTTGATTACAGATTCGTATTCAGAGCCCACACAGACATCCAGATATCGATTTTGAAAGTAATCGGTCCAGTAACTAAAAAGTTCAAAATGGCGGTCACTTTTTTAAATTTTGACAACGGATTCGTATTCAGAGCCTACATAAACACCCAGATATCGATTTTGAAAGCAATCGGTCCAGTAACTAAAAAGTTCAAAATGGCGGCCAATTTTTTTAAATTTTGATTACAGATTAGTATTCAGAGCCCACACAGACACCCAGATATCGATTTTGAAAGCAATCGGTCCAGTAACTAAAAAGTTCAAAATGGCGGCCACTTTTTTTTTATTTTTACTACAGATTCGTATTCAGAGCCCCCACATACACCCAGATATCGATTTTGAAAGCAATCGGTCCAGTAACTAAAAAGTTCAAAATGGCGGCCACTTTTTTTTTATTTTGATTACAGATTCGTATTCAGAGCCCACGCAGACATCCAGATATCGATTTTGAAAGTAATCGGTCCAGTAACTAAAAAGTTCAAAATGGCGGTCACTTTTTTAAATTTTGACAACGGATTCGTATTCAGAGCCTACATAAACACCCAGATATCGATTTTGAAAGCAATCGGTCCAGTAACTAAAAAGTTCAAAATGGCGGCCACTTTTTTTTAATTTTGACTACAGATTCGTATTCAGAGCCCACACAGACACCCAGATATCGATTTTGAAAGCAATCGGTCCAGTAACTAAAAAGTTCAAAATGACGGCCACTTTTTTTTTATTTTTACTACAGATTCGTATTCAGAGCCCACACATACACCCAGATATCGATTTTGAAAGCAATCGGTCCAGTAACTAAAAAGTTCAAAATGGCGGCCACTTTTTTTATTTTGACTACAGATTCGTATTCAGAGCCCACACAGACACCCAGATATCGATTTTGAAAGTAATCGGTCCAGTAACTAAAAAGTTCAAAATGGCGGTCACTTTTTTAAATTTTGACAACGGATTCGTATTCAGAGCCTACATAGACACCCAGATATCGATTTTGAAAGCAATCGGTCCAGTAACTAAAAATTTCAAAATGGCGGCTACTTTTTTTAAATTTGACTACAGATTCGTATTCAGAGTCCACACTGACACCCAGATGTCAATTTTGAAAGCAATCTGTCCAGTTACTAAAAAGTTCAAAATGGCGGCCACTTTTTTTAAATCGCGAAATTATAACACCATGAATAGGTATTATTAAACCGGAAAAAAATATTGTCGTAAGGAAGTCTCCAATTTTTTACTCTGTTCCTCGAAGTTTAGGTAAATAAGTCCTACCTATTCCTATCACTGATAATAATAATACTTATTATCATAATACATAATACACAATATATTAGTTTTGTATAGGTATATTTGTTTTATAATTATAAAAAATAGAAAACGTAATATTAAAGAAATAATAACAATACATATTATAAATTGAATTCATCCATGTCATTGCCATAAAAAAACTAACAACACCCATATACAATAATTGATTACAAATTTCTTTCCAGTCTGTCAAATTTGCCTATCATGTGTACGCGCCCAGTATGGCGCGCAGTCGTGCTCCTAGCTCGCGGAATTTTTTTATTTTACACGCTTTAAGCATTGTATTATCATTAAAATGACCTAATTATGAAAGGTTACGCCATCTTTTGTCATTCCTGATGATCTTGAGCTCTTTCGACACGCACGAACTGCACAAATCGCCATTTTGCGTAGTGCACATATACGTGTTCTTCGTTCCCAAGTCGCGAGCGCACTGACGGTCGATCCCGCAGCAGCGCTATATGTTAGTGCAAATGCTCTAACACGCGGCTAATTTTCCTATATATTAGCGCTCGACGGTTGCCACTCCCGTAGGTATGCTCGGTGTTTCCATCGGATCGCGCCCCCACCCCCCCGCGCCGCCCCGTCCATCCGTCCGGTGCGGGACCGCATCCAATTAGAATTAACAAAGATAAAGCGACGTAGACGCAACTAACACTACTTCCGGTCGGCGCTGCTCTACTTTACCTACCTTCATATCTATCAGCGGTACATGAGTGCCTCTGCCGTCACTATATGAACTAATAGCTATACATAAATTAACATATAACATATACAGGGTGGTCCAAAAATCGTGGACCAAACGAAACAGGGAGGTAGAGGGGGTTATTTGCAGTAAAAAATCCCTCCATGACAGGGTCCTATCTTGAACTCCTTAAAAGTTTTGACTATTTTAGTCTTTTTTTAATAAAATTCCATAATTCGTAATAATAAGGCAATTAAAAAAAAAAGTCAATAAAAAATGAAAAAATTAATGGTCATTAATTGGTTCTAGAGGATGTATCATCACTACAAAAATGTTTTTATAATAGTGAATATCATGATTTATGAATAATGGAATTTTATTCAATATTATTTAAGGGTTATGAAAAATTATTTCTATCTTTAGAACCTTACTGTGAAAAAAAAATGTACTACTAAAACATGACCCCGTATGAAAATAACTTGCCTATTTAATGGCGATTAAAATAAGGTATAACACACTGCTGTTTGTAGCAAAATTATTTTTTTATGTATTTTTTTTCATAGCAAAGACTAAATTAAGGTAAATCAGAGTATAGTAAAAAATTTTACTGTGATGTTTTATTTCACATCAGCTCTTCGTAAGACGTTTTTCGATCGAATTTTAGAAAGAAAGAGATTATCTGTCTCTTTTTCACACTAAGGAACTGAATGCGAAATTAACAATAACTCACTCGCTTGCTGCGTGGAATGCTTTTGTTTTTTCATCTTTTGTTTGCGTGCACCACAGTCGGCCGGCGGCGGCGGATGTCGCTTACCAACCGGTTTAGTTACTCGCTATCTGCCTGTTACACCACACGTGATCTCTGTTACTCTACCCGACGAATTTCGCTATTACTTGGACCTTGTGTTGTGATCTACCAATTTGTGACCCACGCTTGCTATTACGGACTCTGTGATTTATTGCCTACCTGTGTGTGACCTGTGCTTCTTACCCATTTGGACTTTGTGTTGCTTGCTACCGGACTTGGCTGGATATGGCCGATGTAAGACGAGTGGAGTATACCCAGCGTGAGTATGCAGAAATGCATTACCTGTATGGCTTTTGCGATGGAAATGCTCGGGCTGCTGCCAGAGAATATCGCCGACGTTACCCGAACCGTGACCGCTTTCCCGACCACAGGATTTTTGTCCGCGTTCACGCTGCTTACACGGGAGGTTACTTACCTGGTCAACATCATGCAGAAGATGGTCGTGGTCGGCCAGCGATTCATGATGATCAAGAAGAAGAACAAATACTCCGTGCACTAGAAATGGACCCCACCACGAGCCAGCGTCGCATATCCCGAAACTTGGGTATTCCTAAGTCGGTGTTCAACGTTACGTAAAGAGAAATCATTTACATGCGTACCACGTACAACGAATCCAAGCGTTATTACCAGCAGACTTTGAAAACAGAGTGCAGTTTTGCAGAGAAATGCTACGACGTCATAGAGCTGACCCACAATTTTTCAACAAAATTTTGTGGTCTGACGAATCAAGTTTTAGAAGAATTGGAATCTTTAACATTCATAACTGCTATTACGCTGTCGTTAATCCACACATAGTTAGAAATGACAAGTTCCAACACCAGTTTGGCGTCAACATGTGGGCTGGGATCATTGGCGGACACCTTGTAACATTCGAATTGCCACCAAGATTGAATGGTGCTCTGTATTTAGAATTTCTACAAAATAACTTGCACGAAATACTGCGCCAAGCTGAAATTCCAGAGGATTTGGTTAATAACATGTGGCTGCAACAAGATGGCGCGCCACCACACTACGCTCGGGCAGTCCGACAATATTTAAACGCCCAGTATCCAAATCGTTGGATTGGTCGAGGTGGAACAATCCAATGGCCAGCGAGATCTCCGGATCTAAACCCCATTGATTTTTTTTTGTGGGGATATTTGAAAGAGGTGGTGTACGAAAAAGAGAACCGGACAGAACAAGAATTAAGAAATAAAATAGAGATAGCGACAGAAAATGTTAAACTCAACAGAAACGCATTTCGTAAATTGCGAAATAATTTTATTAGACGATGTCGTGCATGTATTGCCGCTAGAGGAAGGAATTTCGAACAATTTTTGTAGATATGTGTTATTTCTATGTAATAAAAAAAATTATAATTCGATAATTGTTTTTTTTTACTATCCTCTGATTTACCTTAATTTAGTCTTTGCTATGAAAAAAAATACATAAAAAAATAATTTTGCTAGAAACAGCAGTGTGTTATACCTCATTTTAATCGCCATTAAATAGGCAAGTTATTTTCATACGGGGTCATGTTTTAGTAGTACATTTTTTTTTCACAGTAAGGTTCTAAAGATAGAAATAATTTTTCATAACACTTAAATAATATTGAATAAAATTCCATTATTCATAAATCATGATATTCACTATTATAAAAACATTTTTGTAGTGATGATACATCCTCTAGAACCAATTAATGACCATTAATTTTTTCATTTTTTATTGACTTTTTTTTTTAATTGCCTTATTATTACGAATTATGGAATTTTATTAAAAAAAGACTAAAATAGTCAAAACTTTTAAGGAGTTCAAGATAGGACCCTGTCATTGAGGGATTTTTTACTGCAAATAACCCCCTCTACCTCCCTGTTTCGTTTGGTCCACGATTTTTGGACCACCCTGTATATGCACATATTAACATTTTAGCGGGTTGTCTTAGATTGGTTAATTAGTAACCTTAATTTCACTAAATTGGGCAGGAGTATAATTTTTGTTTTAATTTCTTCCTAATAGTAATTTCAAACTAAAAAAAATTAATCATAATAATTTATTCAGTGTATTTTAAAATTAGCATACAATTTATTTTCACATCGTCACTCAAAAATATCGTATAAAATAGAAAAAAATATATATTGAAATTTAAATTAAAACATTTAATTTAAAGATTGTAAGTAGTACTTAATTAAGGAGGTAATAAAGTAACTTACAGGGGACTCGCTTAAAGTATGTATAGACGGAAGGTCACTTACACTTACATTCAAGCGACTTACAGTTTTAACACCGGCTCCGAACGGTGGATGATTAGGTGTAAGTATGCACGTAAATTTGTCAATCATACAATCTCACTGACAATCATACACGTGCATGGTGCATATCGGTCGTATTCGAACGACGAACCTTGAGATCAAGAGTCCGATGCGGAGGCCGCTTCGACCACCGGCCGCTAAGTAATTAAGGCCACTGTATAAGTAACTTTAATTATAATATTAGTAGTAACATTCCAGCGTAACTAATCGTAGCGTCTCCCTTCGACACAGGAAGGAGTTCCACACAACAATCTTAACTGTTACCAAATTAACAACCCGTATCCAGTGTGACCGGGCGCGTATTTCCGAAGTTTACTACGGGAGTTCGCGAGAGGGTGTTTTATTTGTTTTTATAAATTTTCTTTGGCGATTGTTTTTTTTAGACATTTTGGCCAGTGTCATGTATAGTGAGGATTCATGATTATTTTCGAAAATTGTAAACGCAGGAAAACACAAATAAAACATAACACGAACGAAGAGCGTTTTCCAGACTCTTGCGTTCAGTCACGTTTTTTGTAAAATGACCACACCTGACCATCAACGGTTACTATACATGACACTGGCCAAAATGTCTCAAAAAGAGAATTTCCAAAGAAAATAAAAAATAAATAAAGGTTTCGGCACCACAAAAAACATTTCTTGTATGGGTAATTAAGTAATATATTTTTATTAGAAAAATGCAAAGCGAAAAACATTGGAAAAAATACATCCCGGCCAGGATTCGAACCTGGGTCTTTGGCTTGAGCCGCCAACGCGATAACCAACTACGCCACCGGACCGTTACGTATTATCTCCAAATTTTCGCTCTCTTGCACCTTCATGATGGGATGTATTTTTTCCAATGTTTTTCGCTTTGCATTTTTCTAATAAAAATATAAATAAAGCGAGTACGTGCTTAGTACTAACTTATAAACAAAAAATATAATTAAGTAATAATTGTTTTTATGATCTCTTGTTATATCCGCCAAAATAACACGTATTCTGTAAAAAAAATTCTACCAGCTAGCTATTACGGTTCCAAAGATACAGCCATCGGACGGACGGACAGACAGACAGATGTTAGGCTTAGTAATAGGCTTCCGTACGGCGTACGGAAACCTGAAAAGCGTTTCGCGAACTCCCGCAATAGACTTTGGAAATATGCGCCCCGGGCAGTGCGCGCCCTCGTATGCTAATGGAGAAGGCTCTTCGAGAAATTAAATAGAAGGAAACCCTTTAGTTTTCACTTCACAATTATGGCGCTGCGGCTTGTGATGGCAACAGGAAATGTATGGGGTTCTCTAAGTTAAATAATACATTTTACATATACCTACTTACCATACGCATATTGCATACACGAGAACTTAGAACATGTTATTATGACTAAAAAAAACATCTTATATTTCAGTAGTAAATGCGAAAGGTGTATTTTAATATTAAATACGAAAGGAAGATTTGTACCGTGTGGGGCCGGTACTTTAAAAGAATAGCCCCACTGCAGCTCTCCCCGTGTATGTCGTAAAAGGCGACTAAGGGATATGACTCCCTTCTTATATTACTAGGTGGTAGGGTTTAACCCGCCCGGGTTGGTACCACCGCACTGAATGAAAGGTCGGTCGAAACGGCTATGTAAATAGTTTGTGTTTTCCTTCCAGTTCAGTGTAGCCGGCACGACCGAAGGGAAGCACTGACTCGGCACCAAGTTCACCCGGTGTTATGGGCTGACATCACGGATGTTGTAGGTGATGTAGCCAACCGTGTCAGTTTCAAGAAAAAAAAATTTTTTTTTTTTCATTAGTCATTAAATTACTAATTAGTTATTTTAAAGTGAATAGTACTGAAAATATATTGCCCTAATAATAACAACACTGTAGTCTATTAAAAAGATTTTTTGCGTGCAACAAGATTGAGATGTCGCTTTACCAACATTTCTGAGATGTGATGGGGGTATTACGAGTATGTATGAGTAATTTGTAAGACAAGATAGATAGATAGATAGAAATACTTTATTGCTCCAAAACATTTAACAGTAACAAACGATAAGTAATTTACATGAGGGGCAAAGGCGGACTTATCCCTTACAGGACAATTTGTGAATTATTTGATGTCAGACCGCCCCTCTATATATTTTTTTTTCGATTATTTTTTATTAAATAATTCTTGTTATACACGGTGTTGCAATTGCCCCCGTAATATTTTTAACTGACATCAGGGGGTGGTTCTATGTGTGAAACTAAATAATTTATGCGGCGAAAAAAAAAATTTAAACAAAAATAAAATTTCTTTTTTCCATACAAAATTTTAATACCTATCCTCAAAACGTATGGGGATTTTTTTTTTTTTTCAAATTGAAAAGTCGTAGAACAAAAGTTGTTCGGTTTCATGTACAGAATAACCCCCTTTCGGGTTTAACGGTTGGGGTTGCAACACCGTTTATATCCCGTGTATATCGTGTATGGGTGGGTAACTCAGTCAGAGGGGCCAGAGACAATGCTCCGACCAGCTAATATCATCTCCGAGAAGGTTTTCGGCGAGTCCTTCTCGCCCTGCTAATAAAGAGTGATTTTGTAGCCATTCTGGATATTGCGACGGGTTGATCTGCAAAGAATCAATGAAAATTTGAATCAATCTGATAAAAAAAGAACGGTTGCTAAATAATAAAAAAATTGTTCTCCGTACATGTTGAGGTTAGGCATTTATGAATGTCTGGAATGGTAAACTCTAGAACGCTCTCCCTGCCCATATATAACCCTAAGTACAGCATCGGCTCCTTCAAGAGGATGAAATAAGCACCTATCATCCCGACATGGAATTCGCAAACCCCGCATACAACCGAATGTCCATGGGCGTTGTTAGACACCTCATGGGTGGCTCGGCGCTACGTATCGCGCTTTCAATAAAAAATATGGTAACAAAATCATTACACTGAAATGGGCAGATTTAAAATTATACATACATACTTGACGCAAAAGATTCTGATTTGGGTGTGTCGAAGTGTCCAAGTGAAATACATTATTTATTCTTTATTCTTTATTCTTTATTCATCATTCGTATGGTAGTACACTACGCTTGAATTTGTCCTGTTTAGTTTTTACAATCCGGTTCGATTACACCCACAAAGAAGAGCCGGCAAGAAACTTCGCAGGGTTAATTTTTTAACGTCTTCAATTACAATACATTGTGTCTAGCTACACAATGAACTATAATTTAAGCTTGATAATTCTGACCACATAAAATCATAAATTACAAATTTAAAAAACCCCCGACGCCCAAAAAGTCAAAAATAATTTCCGTTTACTTAACAAAGTTTACTTAAACAAATTGACTGGACCAACTGCAATTAATTATTAATTGTTGATATAAAAGATTATAACGATCATATTTCACAAGCTATCATCCTTCTTGAAGCTTTGAGGTGAAAGCACGATAAGTCACACTTTCTTTAAAACGATCCAATCGAACCGGCATCTTTATTTTTCGTTCCGCGCGAGCCTGCTTCGAAAACTTTACCAAATATTTAATTCATAGCAAATGTATTTGTCGCAGATTCTGGCATCGCCGCATCTGCCCTCGAATATTTAAAGCGGCCATTTCCATAAAGCGAGACAAATGTATTCGCTAAATATTGCCTCGGAGGGAAACTCCTGTTATTATTTTCACGTTAATACTCTTAGTGAATTTCTCGGCATATATCCATATTAATGCGAACCATATTTCACTGAATTTAATTCATATGCTAAGCAGGCCCGCGATTTGTCAAAAAGCACGATGGTCGGGTAAATGTCTTCCGAGCGACGCTGGGAGAGGAGGTTTCTTCGGAAACTGTTTTGTGTTGAGTACGGAAAATTACGATGGTTTGCAGAAAATATTAGCTTAGCTTGCAGCGTCCGTGCCACCACAGATGTTCATTTGTTCGAGTGCGAGGCAATCCTCCGGTTTGAATGAAGTGGCGGCAGACGGTGAAGCTTTTTGTGGACGTATTGTTTTAATATTTAATTTCGCGTTCGCTTTAGAAACTCTTCTAAATGTAATGAGTCTCGCGTGCACTATTTAAAATTGAGTTACTTCATTATATATTATTATTAACACGCTTTTATTACACGCTTGACCTGTATGTATGTATGTATGTATGTATGTATGCATCTATCCATATATTATGTTTGTAATGTATAATAAATAAAATCAAAATATATTATTGCACTTGAACAATTTTTTATTGCAAAAGGTACATCTTAACACCGTAGGCGTTCTCTTCCAGCCAACCTTCGCGTTAAGAATGAAAGAGTGTGGAATGGCAGAGAATAAATAAAGAAAGGATGATAAAATATATACCTACATATAATTTTAACACAAATTCAAATAAATAGAGAAATATACATATACGTATATATAAAAAATATATATGATATGTAAACATACATACATACAAATAAGATATACAAGAAAGGTAACAATATACTCTAAAACATTTTCTATGTATGCATGTATCTATGTATGTTAGTAATGTATTTATGTACCTACGATCAATGCTACCTGCAAAAAGCCGAGAGAGCTAAACTCACTAGATGGCTCGCTAGATGGTTTCTCCATTACTTAGTTAACACTTTGAAAACTTTGAAAACAAAGTGAAGTAGGGGCCGAAGCTCATAAAAAGCAACTCCTTTCCGATTTCCCATCAATATAACCTTCCAATATTACTTAGTGTCATCACCAAATTGTTGCAGAGTTCTAATCATATTTTACACTCCCGGAAGATCCTAGAATTGCCTTTTTAATCTCAATTTCCTTTCGTCGAATTGTCTACGAAAGGTTGACGGCGGCGCATATATCGACAATAACACAAATGAGGAGCTTTCGAACGTTCATGAACGTTCATTGCAATAAAACTATATTTAACAAACTATAGTAAATTCTGTACTTAAAGGTCAAAATTTCAGACCGTTTTCCGTAGAAAAATAGTCCAGTCGTTTTTTTGTATTTTTTGTTTCTATGGAAACTGACACATTTCGCTACATCACCTACTAAGTAAATCCGTGATGTCGGCCCATAACACCTTGGTGAACCAGGTGCCATGTCAGTGCTTCTCTTCGGTCGTGCCGGCTACACTGAACTGGACGGAAAACACGAACTATTTATGTAGCCGTTTCAACCGACCTTTCATTCAGTGCGGTGGTACCAACACTTATTAAGGTAAGAAGGGAAGGACCTAACCTACTTATAGTTTGCCATTGTTAATGCTCATAATGTTATGTTTCAAGAGGAACATTTGTTGTGGTAGCATAGGCTTATTGTTGTACCTAGTATATAGTATGTTTTGTTTTATTTATGTTATCTCTGTGGCTTCTCTTAATTATAAATTAAAAAATTATTTAAGAAAAAAGCCCTGCGAAGTTTCTTACCGGTTCTTCTTCGTGGGTGTAATCGAATCGGATAGAACAAATTGTAACAAATTCGAGCACAGTCATGCTGTCTAATGAATGCTTAATAAACAATATACAACAATATACAATATAAATAAATAAATACGAACCACGGGCAGCCTCCAACGGTCGAGCGGTCACCATCCATCCACTGACCGCGCCCAGGTGTGATTATGATCCGACCGACATTCGACCGACCGCACCACTTAGCTAACGAGGTTGTTGTCGACCTAGACCTTGTTTAGTGTCGACATTTGGCGACTTCTGACATACAGAAGTGTCACTTCATGCATCAAGTTAATGCGATGTGGAATTTATTACCAATTCGGCGTGCGAGAAGAATTCGAGCGATAAGTTTTATTACGGAACGCGACTGAGAGATCGCTTGCGGATCGCGAGTTATCTAGTTAGAAGCTGAGAGAGCCACTGAGAGGTAAGTGATCGCTTAGGGCAGGAAGAGGAACGCTATGCAGGGTGTTTCAGGATAGGGTTTCATAACTTCAGGGTTCGAATGGGGTCCATTTGAAGACGAAAAGCTCTGAAACTTTTTCCCAGATTCGGTCATTTTATAGTACTTTTTAGTGAAAATCGTTTTATCGTTATTTGGTGGACGGTTAATGTCCGCAAGTAGTAATGCTATTTGAATTTAATAAGAAAATAAAATTACTAACTTGCATGCTTAACTAGCTTACATGCTTACCTACTGATGACATCAAAAGAAAAAGGGAATTGGACTAGGTCATTGCACTCCCTAGACCTAGACAGCACTATTGACAACCTCCCCAGACTCACTGTTCATTGAGTTTACAATTACAATTTTCAATTTTTGTATGAAAAAAAAAACACGGAATTTCGATTTGTAAGTTTTCGAGTGGTCAGGATTTTTTTTTTTCTAATAATGAGTACTTTCTATTCCTGAAGTTTCTCAAGCCTATCCTGAAACATCCTATACAGTGGTGATGAAAACAAACGTACGGTATTTCATAATAAAATCGGCCAAGTGCGAGGGTTCCAGTGCCACCACGTAATAGGCCGGTTTTTTATCATTTGTTGATTTGACAGAATGTCGATGGGCATCGTTAGACACCTACTTGTAGGTGAAACGATGCCACATGTCGCGCTATCCATAAAAAAAGGATTTTGATTTGATTTTGATTTGACCCATAAAAAACTTTGTTTAACATTCGTGTCGTTTAAAATAGGAACAAAATGTATTACCTACTTGAAAATAAAAAGTTGTAGAAAAGAAATTAATGTTACAGATAGGTGGAGAAAGAATGGATCAAACCTACGTTTTACTAGAATTTTCCAGTACATTTTGTCATTTTCTTTGATGGGTATATTTACTTGTGTAAATATAATATATTTTTTCTAATTAATTGGGCTGCACAAATTTTTCCCTTCTTCGTCCTACCTCGTATTTGTAATCAAATACTCACATTTTTATCGAAGGGTCTAAAGCAAAAAGCAGTAAATCAGATTCAGCTGTCAATCGCTGCCGGATGATGGCCCGTAAATAATCCAAATCTCGTCAGATCCGAGAGAATTGTCTCCGGTGAACATGTTAAATCAAACTTGTTATGTTTTCACTTATAGGACGATTCACTAGGACTCAAAAGTTTGACTTCCTGATGATTCGTACAGTTTCATGTATAGGAGAGCCTATTGCATTTTGGGCGGCGGGTGGCCAAGTGGTTTGGGCATCGGCTTCTCACGCGAGAGGTCCGAGGCTCGAATCCGGTCGGCATGTACCAATGAATTTTTTCTGACGAAAAAAATTTACGTGCATACCTACACCTGCTGCCTCACCGTTCGGAACCGGTGTAAAACTGTAGGTCCCATCCCTTGCCCCTTACCAGGTGGTTGGCTCAAATTGTAGCCGACTGGGTTGGTACCACCGTACTGGATGTAAGATTACCGCAAAGCAGCCTCGGTTGTGTTCTCGTCTAGTCCAGTATAGCCATAAATCCAGGGAAGTCTCCGGTATGGCATCTACCTTCTCGGGGGTGATATTGGCTGGTTCCGCATGTGCTTTGACCCCTCCGACGTATCCACCCATACCGGATTACAGAAAAAAAAATGCAAACTTACCTAGATATTATTTTATTTATAGAGTAACAGTCATCTATCCCGGTCCACCTTGACACGATCTTTCCACAGAGTCTTGAAGCAGGTGGGTCTCACACCTTACTTGCTGCTTCATAGTTATCTTATCCGAATACTTTGCTAAACGTGGTGGTCGGTGTTGTGCTGTAATTTACCAGAGTTGTTGCAGCACAACTCCGATGACTCTGCTACACCTATTTCAAATTCAAATTCTCGAAATTTTGGGTTGCAACATCAAAAAATTCACAAAACAAAACACACACCAATTAAACCAAAATGAAAATCATCCAGTTTTGTTCGCCAGCTCCTCGTCTAAGAAATACTAGCCATAAATTAAATGATTCCTTCTCCTCATAACCGAGTAGCACTGTGACAAAGGGGAAGGGTGATAAAATCGTTAGGCTGCTGCTTGGCGCGTGGTGAAATTACTTAAGTCTTGTGCTCAAATAAACTATTATTTGGTTAACTAAATTACAATTCCAGAAAGTGACATTACTAAACAAGTTTTAGCCAGTTTCAAAATACGTATTGTATTCAGCCTCGACGTCGCTGGTTCTCATATAAGCATTGGACAGTGCGACGTCCAACCTATTCTAACGTTCTTGACTAAAATAATGTAACCATCCCGAGATATGTCAGAATGCAGTAATCCAAATCGCATCTGAATCTGCTTAGCCGTTCTTGAGATATAAACCAGCATATACAGAGTGTTGTAACGGCGACTACATTAAATTTAGGAAATGATTATTGGGATCAATAGTAACATATAAGTCTAACAACTTTTTTCTGAATTCCCTTTAAATAAAAAGTTACCGTTTTTCATACAAACTAATAGATTTATTTATTGTAAAAGTATCTAATGTTCCGCACGAACGTGGGAATGAAAGGGGTGTGGTGAGTGAGCGAGCAGGGACGAGTGCGCGGGAGAGGAGATGCGCGGCGGCGCGGCGCGGCGTGAGTTTTTCGATCCCGACCGTTCCCGCGCCCGCACCCTCCCCCCGCGCGCGTCAAATGACACTACACTAAACGAAAACATAAATTTCAAAAATTCATATCTCCAAAACTAGACACTTTAGAGAAAAACTTTATTTACTTTTTTGTCTCGGAAAAACATGAGGTTTGCGCTGGCGAAATTAATGTACTGGCCGTTACAACACCCTGTATACTATACACATACGACAGACATTAGATATTAAAATATAATTTAGGTATATCAAATAGATAAGACAATTTAAGTACGTAAGTCTTCTTGTCTTACTTGCTATTCGATTTTGCCCTAATAGTTTGCTAAACGTGCGTGGTCGGTGTTGTGCTGCAATTTAACCAAATCATCGCAGCACAACAGCGATTACTCTGCTAATTCAGATTTTCGAAAGCTTGATTTATTTATTTAAAGCTGAAATAACTCTATAGAGTATTGACAGAAACAAATGATATATTTTCAAAGTTTGACCCACTTATATAACTATCGCAACACGAACTCAATAAATCAAGAAGCGTGAAGCGGAAGTCATTCAAGCTAAGCTGTTATCACTTGGAACTTATAGAGGGCGTATTTAAAACCGTTCAGCACGAGGAAGAGGCGGGAATTTATTCGAATTTGGAAGCCCGAGTCGGTGCTATCTTATCGAAGCCACAACGAATCAGTGAGCACGCTCACTCGCACAGTTATTACGATTCGCTAACGTTCGTTTTTGAATTTCGAAAAGTTTGAGTTGAACAATTGTACAGCAGGACTATGATTATTATTTATTAGGTTTAGAACCAGACGCGCACTTTTTATTTTCAATACATATTTTTACAAAACTAAAAAAATTCAGACCATTTCCTATTCATCTTTGAGTCGTTTCGCGTTTATTTTGTTCTTGGTATGATTTAAAATCAAATCAAATCAAAATATATTTATTGCACTTAAAAATGTTTTTGCAAAAGGTACAGCTTAACACCGTTTTTTTTATGGAAACTGACACGGTTGGCTACATCACCTACAACGTCCGTGATGTCAGCCCATAAAACCGGGTGAACTAGGTGCCATGTCAGTGCTTCCCCCTTTGATCGTGCCGGCTACACTGAACTGGTCGGAAAACACAAACTATTTACATAGCCGTTTGGACCGACGTTTCATTCAGTGCGGTGGTACCAACCCGGGCGAGTTAAACCCTACCATCAAGTAAGATTAGGAGGGAAGGGACCTACAGTTTTACGAGGAATCCGAACCTCGGTCAGCCTCCAACGGTCAGCGGTCACCCATCCAAGTACTGACCGCACCCAGCGTTGCTTAACATTCAATAGCGACAGTTGACTGTCTGCACCACTGAGCTATCGAGGCTGAAACATAAAGGTATGTTGTGTGATTTCAGTAACACCTTTACAGTAAAGTACTATTTATTTTTTTACCATTTTACTTACTGAATATGTGGAGGCAAGGGCGGCCTTATTGCCTTATGAAATTTCTTCCGGTCCACCGGAACCTACACTTTTATACGAACCATATGGAGCAGCTGGTGAAAGTGCGCCCGTTATTTTTTTTTCTCGTTGTTACACTGCTGACCTAATTCGAACCTCGGACCTCTGGCAAGAGAAGAGGACGCTCACAGATCACTCAGTTCACCAGCTGCATAGAACGATTGTTATAAAACGATTGCAGCCATATGAGGATCTGTAACCGAAATAACCTCTCTACTTCTTTATAAAAGGGAACTGCCTGTATGTATGTTTGAGGTAAACTCCGGAACCACTTAACAGATTTTGATGCGGTTTGCACCAATGATATTGATGCTCACTATAGGCTATATACCATCACGCTACATAGCCTTAGGGCTGAGCAGTATCAAAGAAAGTATAGTATGAACGGGAGAAAGAGAGAATATAAGGATGGTGTATTATCATATTTGCGTTTAAATCGGATTAGCTATTAAACCGAGTCTACCGCGAGCGAAGCCGCGGGCAAAAGCTAGTTATGTCTGAAATCCAGGCAATAATGAATGTTATCACAATTAATTTTTCCAAGATGGTCGGGCCCGCCCCACGAACTCGAAGAGTCGTCGCCGCCAGCAAAAAGGTGTCGTTTGAAACAAAAAGGCCGTATTTATTGCAGCTAGCTGGCTGGGTCGGTACCACCGCACTCGGCAGGAGACGGCGGGTAATGGCTTATGGAACGCGGAATCGCATTACTGATATCGGAAGCTGACTTCGCGCTTTCCACGTGTGTTGGAGCGAACGGAAAGCAGTGAGTGAGTGAGACCTATATTTCTGTTTCTATTATTTGACATTTGCATACCTACTCCATTCAATTTCGTCATACAGTATTTGCGCTAAGTCTGATTAACTTATGCTTGTAGTAAAAGTAATGTAAACCAAAATTTTAATTAAAAAAACTCCCGACCCAAAAAGTCAAAAATAATAATTTCCGTTTGCTTACTTAAAGGAGTCGGAGGACGTAAATACCCGAGCAGCTCGGACTATTTATATTTTATTTACTTAGCGGTCCCCCGACTTCTTTAAGTAAACGGAAATTATTATTGACTTTTTTTGTAATTTGCAATTTAACTTTTAAATCAAGCGTTTTAAAAATCCGCCCGCAAATCGGTCCACTTTTTAAGATAATTATTTTTTTTAATCCTTTATTTTTTATTTATTTTTATTTATTTATTTATATGAAAGAATTACACTTTTTGTACATTATTATATGTTAGCTCCTACACTAAACTGGGTTTGTCCTGTAAGAGCCAACCTAAACATTAATAATTGTGTGGCAACTTTACAAAAATTCTAAACAATAATATATTATTATATTTAACTTACGCTAAGTAGCTAAGATTACACAATTGATTGTAATAATTTGTAAAGAAACGTCTGATGATATGTGGGTAGTGTGAATTACTGATTAGTGATAGAATTAGTACGAGTGAATAAATAAAACGGTTTAGTCAGTCAGTCATTTCAGTTGTGGTTCAGTCCTGTTTCAACTTCCACTTCAGTTTTCGCTGAGACTAGAAGTGTCAATGTGTGTGTGGGTTTCATAGAAGCATGAATGTTTAGTATTTGTTGTTTATTTTTGTATTTGTTGTTTTACTTTAGAGTTTGCACTATAATCACCCCTAGTTTGACGCTTGTGTGTATTACCGTTTTTACGATAGAGCAAATACAAAAAAACTCGTTGCCTGTGTGGGGTAAATTTTTTTTTTAGGTTTTCGTATTAGTACATGTGTTGGTACAAGAAACGTGTTTAGAATCGATTATTTTTACATTTTTTGTCATTTGTTAAGATATCCGCTAAATAACACATATTATGTGAAAATTACAAACCGGCTACCGTTCAATAGATACTTTTTTCCTTTAAAAGGTAGGACAAACAGACAGACGGACGGACGGCGTAGGCTTAGTGATAGGCATCCGTACGAATACAAATCCCTAAAAACCATACAAATTCATCTACAAATAAAAGATGACTTACACAGTTTAAGATAATAACATCCTCCATTAACAGAGTAAAGGGTTCTCTGTACCCCTTCCCCCACCCCCACCCCCGCCCCCACTCCTAAGCGCTGTGGATCCGAACTCTTCTAAACAGAAGCAAATTTGCGGCAAACCTCATTACGATGTCATCTTCCGAAACAATCTTCGGCTAACAGTTTTAAGCGCGGGCGGCAGCGGAGCAGCGGCACGATCTAAAGCGATGTTTTTGACGTGGAATCACGCCTTACTCATATGGTACAAGGTGGGATGCATGTAAGCTAAAAATAAAATATGATGTCACCGACACGAAACACGTACCGACAAAATGGTCAATGCTTAGTTTCTAAGTAACACACATACAAAACACATAATATATCATCAAAATCATAAACATCAAATATACAACAATAATTATACACGGTGTTGCAACCCCAACCGTAAAACCCGAAAGGGGGTGATTCTGTACGTGAAATAGAACAACTTTTGTTCTACAACTTTTTAATTTGAAGAACAAAAATTTTTTTTCTCCATACATTTTGAGAACAGGTATTTAAAATATGTAAGTAAAAAAATTTTTTTTTGTTTTTAAAAAATTTTTTTTTTCGCCACAGAAGTTGTTTAGTTTCACATATAGAATAACACCTGGACCCCGGGGCAACTGCAACAACGTGTATAACTAAAAATTATTTCAGAAACTCCGTACATTTTCCCTGCTGCTTGCTTATTTTCTACTGAAGCCTTCAAATATTTCCCCCATCCAGCGCTGCAGCACTCCGCTGCCGGCGCTGGAGCCGCGCTAATGGGCGCGGCCCGCACCCCGACCAGTTGTCGAAGTTAAACGAGCTATGGACATTTGCATATTCCAATCTCGCTGCGCCCCGGGGCAAGCGAGCACGGCTGTGGCGGCAGCGATGTTACACAGCGTGGCGGTGCAAATACATACTACACTTCGCACCTTGTGAACACTTTTTTTTTTATGGAAACTGACACGATTGGCTACATCAACTACAACATCCGTGATGTCAGCCCATAACACCGGGTGAACTTGGTGCCACGTCAGTGCTACCCTTCCACCGAGCATACTTCGGTCGTGCCGGCTACACTGAACTGGACGAAAACACAAACTATTTACATAGCCGTTTCGCACGACCTTTCATTCAGTGCGGTGGTATCAACCCGGGCGGGCTAAACCCTACCACCTAGTAATATAAGAAGGGAGTCATATCCCTTAGTCGCCTTTTACGACATACACGGGGAGAGATGCAGTGGGGCTGTTCTTTTTAAGTACCGGCCCCACACATTACGTCTTAATCTATTTAAAATATTCGAACTGTATTTATTGTTTCAATAAAAACTAAATAACTAATATACCTAAAACTAAAACTAATTTAAAATTAAAATTAGTAAAACCTACAAAAAATAAATTTCTGAATAGTCCGCCGAAGCCCCGTCTCTGCCGACGACGCCAAGCGTACCCAGCACGCTCGCCGCGTTACCCCTCTGAATTTCAATACCAATCCACCGTTTTTAAGGAAGGCTTTGCAACGACGGTCGCCAGTCCTCTCCGCGAGAAGCTTTCCCAGCTTCTCCGTGAAAACCTTGGTTTCAGACGACCATGGTCCCAAAGTCTCCACGACGAAAGGTTGAAACTAAAAACGGTCGCGCAGCGAGCTGTACAGTCTCGTATTGGCGGCGGCAGCCTTGTTTGCCGCGGCCCCGGCAGACTTGGAGGTAACGGGAACATGGCTGGGGGCCAGATTTATGACGTGTGGACACACGTCATAAATCTCGAGAGGCATACTTGAGATTCGAGAAACGAAAACGACGTATGAAATAAGGTTTATTCAAATAGGAAAATAGATGGCGCTGTACGCGTCGTACATCGCACAATACGCCGAGACACTGCTGCAGGCTGTCAAAGCAAACGAAAATGTCATCCCGCCTCCACAGCCGTCAGCGCCTTCTAGTGACTTTAGGTTTCATGGACCTCGAGTAACTCGTCCTATATGACCACTTCCTATAACCCGAAATAAGATACGATAGTTTGTAAAGAATGCTCGATAGCGTTAAACTTGCCTTCTGTGTTCCATGTTTTTTTATTGTGTACAATAAAGTGTAATATTTTTATTTTTATTAGATTTCATAATCTACATTTATGTAAAAATTTCAGCTACGAAGTATCACCACGGCATTTAATATTTGAGGTCGATATAGCAGAAAGAAAAAATACCGGCCAATGCGAGTCGAACTCGCGCACCGAGGGTTCCGTATCGCCATGTCATGGTCAGCGCTGCTTCATACTGTTTTCGGTAGATGGCGCGTGTACACTTTTTAGTTTCTTGTATGGGGACCCCCGTGAAGCACTGACACGGCACCTAGTTCACCAAGGTGTTATGTGCTGATATCACAGATATAGCCAACAGTGTCAGTTTCCAATGGTCCCTGCCAGCGTCGCGCGCTACGAAACCCTAAAAGGGTGTAAAAGCTTAGGGCATGCTTATTCGTTCAAAAGTATTGGCGCCCTAGATAATCCTTCAGACACATTCCAGGGCCGGATTGTGTCGAATAAAACAGTACGCCGACACCACTTTAAGCGGTTCAAAAATACACCATTATTACTCGTATACCTCCCTCCCCGCTGTCGCCCCGCCCCCAACCTGCCGGAGGCGGGGGGGCGGGAGTCACGTGATCACATTACCACGTAAACTGGTTTTTCTTGCACTGAGCGATTTTCCTGAGGGTAGAAATTGTATTGGTGAGAGCGAGGCCGTTGCATTGTTGAGATTAGGCTGTTCTGTTCTGGTAGTACTAATAAGTATTCTGTGGTTCTGGTGAATGACGACGGCCGTTGGTGTAACCGCGTGTCCTACACTGGCGGTCGCGGACAGGAAAACGGAGCGTGGGAAGACCACCCGCCAGACGACATCAAGTAGGTACGTCGGCGCTGAAAGCAGTGGTTCCGTACCGCTGAAGGCCATGAGGACTGGATGAAACGGCTATGTAAATAGTTTGTGTTTTCAGTCCAGTTCAGTGTAGCCGGCACGACCGAAGGGAAGCACTACTGACATGGCACCTAATTCACCCGTTGTTATGGACTGACATCACGGATGTGGTAGATGATGTAGGCAACCGTGTCAGTTTCCATAAAAAAAAGGAAGTTGGAGAGGCTTATGTCCAGCAATGGACGCTTAAAGACTGACAGATGAATAAGGATGTATAGGGCCATAATTATGTTTTGTTTAATACGACAGAGATCTGAAAACTCCTAAAATAATATTGCTAAGCGGCGGGTGGCCGAGTGGTTTGGGCATCGGCTTCTCATGCGGGAGGTCCGAGGTTCGAATCCGGTCGGCGTGTACCGTTGAGTTTTTTCTGACGAAAAAATTTACATGCATACCTACTGCTTCACCGTTCGGAACCGGTGTAAAACTGTAGGTCCCTTCCCTTGCCCCTTACTAGGTGGTAGGCTCAAATTGTAGCCGACTGGGTTGGTACCACCGTACTGGATGTAAGATGGCCGCATAGCAGCCTCGGCTGTGTTCTCCTCTAGTCCAGTATAGCCAGCAATCCAGGGAAGTCTCCGGTATGGCACCTACCTTCTCGGAGGTGATATTGGCTAGTCAGAGCATGTGCTTTGGCCCTGTCTGACTCAGCCACTCATACCGGATTACATAAAAAAAAATATTTTAAAATAAGCAAGAGGTATGCACATTACTGTACATACCTCTTGCTTTAGAAAGAGACAATCCGGTTGTAGAGCGTCGTCCCTGTCGCACAGACACTTTTTCTAAAGGTCTTGTCAGCCTCGGTAGCTCAGTGGTGCAGTCGGTCGACTGTTGTTAAGCAACGCTGAGCGCGGTCAGTAGGTACTTGGATGGGTGACCGCTCGGCCGTTGGAGGGTGACCGTGGTTCGGACTCCACGTAAAACTGTAGGTCCCTTCCCTTCTTACCTTACTAGGTGGTAGGGTTTATCCCGCCCGGGATGGTACCACCGCACTGAACGAAACGTTGGGCGAAAAGGCTATGCAAATAGTTCGTGTTTCCCGTCCAGTTCATTGTAGCCGATATGAAATGAAGGGAAGCACTGACATGGCACCTAGTGGACCCGTTGAGGCTGACATCACGGATGTTGTAAGTGATGTAGTCAAAAGTGGAAGTTTCCATAAAAAAAAAATTCCAATAATATGAAATCTCACGCAGTAATTTCACCTAAACATCCCAAATGAATATGCGATGCAAGGGAAGCAACAATTCAAAAATGACATTAGGAGAACTCATGAATAATCATGGAAACAGAAAACATATAAAAAGCGACCGCGCTGCTATCTATTGGAGGTATAAATCTTCAGTTAAATGATGCATGCGAAATTTTAAGCCGTCCATGTATGAATGCTGCGATATTCCGCCCAGCCGCCCAGCCGCCCTGACGCCCAGCCGCCCAGCCGGCCGCCCGCCCTGCTTGCGGCGAAGTAAAAAAACAACGGGTTACAACATACTGGACTGTACCTATAATACTTCACACGTTTTATTTTAACACTATATACCTGTATGGGCTTTTGAATAGCATAATAAATGTTTTCACAGCTCGGGAAATTTCAGTCTGAAAATAATAATAATTTAATATTTATATTAAGTAATTTTGTATATTTTTATATTGAATAATGTATAAATGTATAAATAATTAATATAAATATTATATAATGAAAATGCGATAATAAAGATATTATAATAATACACATTATTCCACTTAATGCGTAGCAAGGGCGGGCGTATTGCCTTAGGCAATCTCCTCCAGTCAACCCGGTGGACGTACATTTTTACATGGCATCCGAACCATGGAACAGTGGGTGAAGGTATACACGTAATTTTTTTCAAATAAGAAAAAAACTCAATGGTACACTCGCTGAACATCCACCCCTTTGTAGTGGACAAAAGAGTTCTTCGAACTGCACGATTCTCTAAATCGTTCTCGTGTCCCACTGCAAAGGTGTGGAACGGGCTTCCGGGGAATATCTTTCCCCACTCCTACAATCCACGGGTCTTAGCCTTTCCCTAGCGCCATTAGTTCACCTCCAAGCCGGACTGACACCTCCTCGGGGGTGAAATTGGCTGCGCCTGAGACTTCGACTTCGGACACAGCCACCTAGTTCGGAAGCAATAAAAAAAACAAACATAGTCTACATAGTACTAGAATGGCTCCGCGTTGTTGTAGTGCGTTGCATGCAGTATGTGCATTGTGTTGATGTTGTGAGTTGTGACAGCCCTGTACCCTAATCACGAGATTTAACCTACTACGCTACGCTGCGCTACGCCGTGTTCTCCGCATCATTTTATATGGAGAAACGAAGTTCGCAAATCCATCACTAGAGGCGCTGCTCCGTTTCTCCATAGAAAATGATGCGGAGAACACGGCGTAGCGTAGCGTAGCGTAGTTGGTTAAGACTGCGGTACTACAGCGTGAGGCACAATTTGCATTTGCCACTTTTTCATTTCGGTTTTTTGTTCAACGAATTTCAAAAATATATATATAAAAAAATCCTGTAAAAAACTCTTGGCGTCGGCAGAGACGGGGCTTCGGCGGACTTTTCAGAAATTTATTTTTTGTAGGTTTTCTGAATAGGTATTAATTTTAGATTAGTTTTAGTTTTAGTGTATTAGTGTATGGTTGTATTTACTTTATATACTTATTTTTGTTACAGTTAGGGATTATAAATTTTTCGAAATTTTCAATAAATAATTTCAGCATCAAAAAAATCCTGTCTAAAAGTTGACCATATTTAAAAGTTGGTGACGGATTTTTATTTTTATTTATGTCAATTAATATGTGAAAAAAAATCACAAACTTACTACTAAATGGTCCTAAATACTCCGAAATGCTCTCTTTGTTTCGAAATTGCAGCTTTCTAAAACATTATTTTGAGTTTATACTAATTGCAGATGATGTAAGATAAAATTTTACTTCTTTTGACAGATTTGGATATTCGTGTAATGTAAATTGGTTTAACAAACTTTGAATAAATACTATAAAACAAGCGAACGCTTCGCTATTCAATCAGTGCCGCGCGGTATGCGCATTTTGATGCTGTAGTACCGCGCTCTAAAATCTCGTGATTAGGTTACAGCAGGAGTATCACGAGATTCGCTACGCGCCGGCTACGCCGAGGTGTAGCGTGCGTAGAGAACGTAAGCCGCTGCGCGGAAGCGAGTTCGCAAATCGCTTCGCATTCGCTTCCGCGCAGACGCTTACGCTCTCTACGCACGCTACACCTCGGCGTAGCCGGCGTAGCGAAAGTCGTAATAGCCCTACTGGTGACTCGGCGGCGCAGCGTAAGTAATTATTTCAAGAAAAGTGATATACCTACTTTTATTTCAGGGTGGCCGATCGATCCATCAATTTGTCGATTTTTTTCGGACGATCACAAAGGCGCGAAACAGTGACGCTTGGTCCGGGTCGCCTCTCACCCTCAAATATTATGGTTGAGGGAGGCGATGGCTGGCCCTGGCGTGATGCTCGTGAACGGGTGCTGTTTGTGGAGACTGGCCTGCTCCAATTGGCTCCAACGTGTTATATGAATGCTTTACGCTTATAGAAAACATGTTGTATTTGTGATATTCTTTTAGAAATAGTGATGACTCGTACTGTGTAGGCAGTGGCAAACATTTTTGTAAATGTAGACTAAGTGGACGTAAAAGAAAGTATTCAACGAAGTTTCTTGCCAGTCCTTCTTAGCTGTGATAATCGAACTGGCAAAATGCTTAAATGTTAAATGTTAAAATATGACCAGTCCGAGTGCAGTGTTCTGTCTATGGATGATGAATAAAGAAAAAGAATAAAGTGGCGCGGGAGGTTCGTAGGTATGTTACATTACATGTTACATGTTACATTGCGCATAACATGACATGGCAGATTTAATATGATTAATACCATCCCTACTGCATTTCTGTCCCCGTGCGTGTCAAGGCGACTAGGGGATAAGGACAAGATGCCGCGCTAAAGGGCGTCAATCTAGCTAACTCTCACCTTGGCACGGTCCTTCCACCGAGTCATGCAGCATGTGGTACTTCGTGCCTTACTGGCTGCTTGATAGTTATCTTGTCCGAATAAGTACTTTACTAAACGTGGTGATCAGACATTACTAAACGTGGTGATAGGTGTTGTGCTGTAACTTACAAGACTCCTTGCAGCATAACACTGATTACTCTGCTCACCCCGATTGTCGGGATACGTGTGGTATGTAAGATGTGTTACAGAACATATTCGACCTGTTCGGTCAAAGCAACATAACACCAAGTTTAATTTAGTTTAATTTATAAATAGTATTTATTTAGTAGTCATAATATTTAATTTAATTTATGAATAGTAATTTATACGTTTAATTAACTAGTACGTAACATAGATGTAGTGTATATTATGTTTATCATAGTTATTTTCCTTCCTTCCTTATCCTTACCTATAATAAAATCCAACGTCTGCTTTCTGTCTGAGTGTCTGAGTGTCTGAGTGTATGTCTGTCTGTCCGCTTATAACTCGAGAACCACTGAACCGATTTTAATAAAAAAAAATTCTACGGATAGCTTGATTCTTCCCATCAACTATAGGCTACTTACTATCTTGCTTGTATAATATACTAGCTGTGCCCGCGGCTCCGCCCGCTCTCATATTTCACTTCACTGCTAACCTCATAAGCCATTTAGCGTGATAGTAAGTAGCCTATAGTTGATGGGAAGAAACACGCTATCCGTAGAATTTTGTTTTATTAAAATCGGTTCAGTTATAAGCGGACAGACAGACACTCAGACAGACAGAAAGCAGACGTTGGATTTTATTATAGGTAAGGATTTTACATTCCCACACTCAAACAGCTACTATTATTACTACTACCTACATACTTATATTTCACAACATACGACTCTCAAACAACATCCCTGTAAGGGATAAGTCCGCCTTTGCCCCTCAAGTAAATTACTTATCGTTTGTTTCTGTAAAATGTAACGTGTGGGGCCGGTACTGTACCGTGTGGGACCGGTACTTTTTAAAGAATAGCCCCACCGCATCTCTCCCCGTGTATGTCGTAATAGGCGACTAAGGGATATGACTCCCTAGTAATACTAGGTGGTACGGTTTAACCCGCCCGGGTTGGTACCACCGCACTGAATGAAAGGCCGGTCGAAACGGCTATGTAAATAGTTTGTGTTTTCCATCCAGTTGAGTGTAGCCGGCACGACCGAAGGGAAGCACTGACGTGGCACCAAGTTCACCCGGTGTTATGGGCGGACATCACGGATGTTGTAGGTGATGTAGCCAACCGTGTCAGTTTCCATAAAAGAAAATGTTTTTTTGGAGCAATAAAGTACATATTTCTATCTATCTAACCACTCCACCCATACTTCATCAACTTACCTCGAAGCCTTACCTCCACTATCATTCACAATTAAATGCCTTGGTATAAATCACAAATGTCGCGCATAGCTCACGGCGCGCGCGGCGTACATACCATCTTCACCTAATGAAATCGGGCTAGAGTCGCGTTCACACTGCGACCATTGGTCTAAATCAGGGGTGACCTATCGGTAGTCCGCGGACAGTTTTTTTTTTTTTTTGTGGAATCTGACACGTTTGACTGCATCACCTACTACACCCGTGGTGTCAGCCCATAACACCTTGGTGAAATAGGTGACATGTCAGTGCTTCCCTTCGGTCGTGCCGGCTACACTAAACTGTACGGAAAAGACGAACTATTTACAGCGACCTTTCATTCGGAGCGGTGGTATCGATTCGGGCGGTTCAAACCCTACCACCTAGTAAGGTAAAAAGGGAAGGGACCTACAGTTTTACGTGGCCATCCAACGTATTACTACACCCCTGATATCAGCCCAACTACCTTGGAGAACTAGGTGCCATGGCAATACTTCGCTTTCGTCGTACCGGCTACACTGAACTCGACGCCCATACGCGCCCCGCCTTACGCGGGGGCTGCGAATGCCATGCCGGCCTGACAGGTGCCTATTCACACCTCTCTTGAAGGACCCGAGACTGTACTTAAGGCGAAATATGTGGGCAGAGAGAGAGAGGGCGTTCCAGAGCTTACAATTACAATTTATGAACAAAACGCGAAAGAGACCTAATAGGCTGCACCTCTATCAATGTGGCTAATTTGGCCCAGCGCGCCTCAAAAGCTTGACTACCTCTGCTCTAAATGATAATGCCCGCTCCATCGATCATCTCTTCATCCAGCAGGAGACAGGGCAATCTATTAGTGCGCTATTCGCAGATTGCCAGCGGGAAAAAATATGTAGCCGACGATTACACATATTGATTCCGGTGAAACGATAGTGCTGTCTCTCGTTTCCATCGTGGAGGGTGAGTTTTGTTTGTTGCCTATATTTATGTAGTAGCACTTTGTTGCTACGCTGGCTTTTGAGGACGTATCGCTTCTCAAAATCTTTCCTATATCGCATTTATGACGACGGACTAACCTTCACACTGCTCTGTCACACCAGTGTGAATGTTAGGAAAATTATTTCCCAACCTTCACACCGTGAGTGCCACGATTAAGAGCAGTGTGAACTGTGTGGGGCCCGTACTTAAAAATAATAGCCCCACTGCGTCTCTCCCCGAGCATGCCGTCAAAGTCGACTAAGGTATAAGGACGAGATGCCGTGCTAAAGGGCGATAGGATTGCCACCTGTCACCTAGGCGCGGTCCTTCCACGGAGTCATGCAGCAGGTGGGTCTTTGTGCCTTACTTGCTGCTTGATAGTTATCTTGTCCGAATACTTTGCTAAACGTGGTGGTCGACGTTGTGTTGCAGTTTTCCAGAGTTCTTGCAGCACAATACCGATAACTCTGCTTACCCTGACTGTGGGGATACAGCATGTGTGTATGTATGAACGTGAGGAATTTTCTTTCCTAACGTTCACATTAGTATTAGGAAGCTGGACGCTGGGGTGTCGAATTGTCTACCGGCGAGTGTTTCTCCCGATTCTTTCAACCTGGGAGTCTTCAAACGTCGTATTAACAAGCTGGATAACGCTTCAATAGTCCGCAAATCTGTTGGTGTGTCTCACTGAGCGCGGTTTCGCTAGGTGAGATACACCAGCAGGATTGGGGCCGTTTAGGGTTTTTCTTTTAATAGAAACTGGCACGGTTGGCTACATCACCTACAACATCCGTGATGTCAGACCATAACACCGTGATAAACTAGGCGCCGTGTCAGTGATTCCTTTCATTTCATGTCGGCTACACTGGAACTGGACGAAAAATATGAACTGTTTAGGTGCATAGCCGTTTCGACAGACGTTTCGTTCAGTGCGGTGGTATCAACCCGGCCGAGATAAACCCTACCACCTAGTAAAGTAGGAAGGGAATGGACCTACAGTTTAAAGTGGAATCCAAACCACGGCCAGCCTCCAACGGTCGAGCGCGGTTACCCATCCAAGTACTGAGCACGCCCAGGGTTGCTTAATAACAGTCGACCGACCGCACCACTGAGCTACTGAGGCGAACAATATGCATCTGGCTGTATCTCTGGTCCCTCAGCACAGGCCACAGCCACCCATACCGGTTGTCATATAAAGTATATTATATTATGTATAGTCCGGTGTGAACTTGTTATAAAAAGTTATTTGACTTTTTTGTTACTCTTGATCCCAATAATCATTTCCTAAATTTAATGTACTCGCCGTTTTTACACCCTGTATAGTCCGGTGTGAAATATATGAGATTGCTTTCTGTTTTTTTTTTGCTGTCGAACTGAGTTCGTTTGTCGAGGTCAGAGCCTCCGGCGCAGCCAATTTCCACCACCCGAGGAGGTGGCTTGAAGATGGACTAATGTCGCTGGCCTCGTGTCTAACGACGCCCATGGACATTCGTTCGTATGCGGTGTTTGAAATAAAATACTGAAACTTCTCATAATATTTAAAACATCGCCCCACAGTCAAGAGCAGCGTGCCTAGTATAAGGACGGCCGTCCACCGTCTGCGGAGCCGCGTCCTCAGCTCGGCATATGTGACAGCTCAGACTGGCCCGGCCATGCATCACAAATGTAATCTCACAAATGCATTGCGCTCTGTCTACCTACACACATCTCGCGTCGCCGCCGCCTAGTCTGGAGACTATAGACACGCCGTGATGGTATCTAGTTACAGTCATAATGTAGATTAATCCAATTTGGATAGATAGGTATTATCAGAAGATTTACACATTTAAATTTTTATTATACCACTTTTTAAATTTTATTAGTTTTCCCTTCTTACCTTACTAGGGCCCACTTGCACCAACACGAGTTTAAAGTTAAGTAGCGAGTTATGGATTTAAACGCGGTTCCCACAGTCAACGGGTGCTAGCTTAAACTGGTTTTGCGAGTTAAACTGGTTTATATATTAAATTTGTGTTGGTGCAAGTGGGCCTAAGTCAGCCTCGGTAGCTCAGTGGTGCGGTCGATCGACTGTTGTTAAGCAACGCTGAGCGCGGTAATTACTTGGATGGGTGACCACTCGACCGTTGGAGGCTGACCGTGGTTCGGATTCCACGTTAAACTGTAGGCCCCTGCCCTTCTTACCTTACTAGGTGGTAGGGCTTATCCCGGCCGGGTTAGTACCACCGCACTGAATGAAACATCGGTCGAAACGGCTATGTAAATATGTAGTTCGTGTTTTCCGTCCAGTTCAGTGTAGCCGACATGAAGTGAAGGGAAGCACTGACATGGCACCTAGTTCACCCGGCGTTATGGGCTGACATCACGGATGTTTCAGGTGATGTAGTCAACCGTTTCAGTTTTCATAAAAAAAAATTAGTAGGTATGTATTATTTCAGTTAAGTATTTTTAAGATAGATAGAAATACTTTATTGCTCAAAAACATTTTACAGTAACAAGCGATAAGTAATTTACATGAGGGGCAAAGGCGGACTTATCCCTTACAAGGAGTTCTCCCAGTCAACCTTGGGATGTTTGTGAGATATAAGTATCTAGGTAGTAGCACATTTTTTTTACTTATTTTTTTATTATAGTATATTCATATTCTGATTATATTGAACTCAGTACATAATATGCTGATTGCTGCGTCAATTTACCTAATCGAGTAGACATGCAGCAGGTGGGTCTTCGTGCCTTACTTGCTGCTTGATAGTTATATTGTCCTAATACTTTGCTAAACCTGGTGGTCGGTGCTGTGCTGTAAATTACAAGAGTACTTTCAGCACAGCACCGATTATTCTGCTTAACCCTTTGTCGGGATACGGCGTGTGGTCTGTATGTATATACCTAATCGAATAGGTACCTAAGTAAAACTTCATCTTGAAGAACTTTCATATTCAAAGCGAGACATATGGCTTGCAAGCAGCTTGCTTTCCACCAGCAGCCGCGGCCGACTGCACTAAATTTTCATGATAAACTAATAATTCGACGAAACGAGCAGCGGGCCCCGTGAAATATGTGCAGCTCTCACAAACACAAAACAGATAAACTGCGCACGTTATTTTGATAAATTATACTTGCTAAGGCGTAGACTCCACCACCTGCGCTATATGATGTTTGAAACGCCGAGTAGGACCACAGAAAATTGTTAAAAAAAAACAATTGTTTAAAAATAGCACGTTTTTAAACGGACTAAAAAGTATAAAATAATTTCCTTTAGCCCAATTGAGATGTTTATTGAATTGTCATCCAGATCTGAGTTTGTTTAAAATTTGAACCTAAATAAATAAATATATATATATATATATAAACAATTCCACCCGAACAGACAGCGCATCAGGAAGTTCTTTTAACTGGACAGACAAGAAATCGAGTTAATACTCGTAAAAACGCGGTAAAATATGTAATAGGCTGCTTGCGAGCAGCCGTTCTTAGGCAGTAGTAGTAGGAGAATTTGGTAACAAGGCATCTCTATAAGAGGGAGAGAGTTAAACTTTAAATCTCTATGCCCGACTATGCAAGCGTAATCGTATGTATTATACGAGTATATGCCTTCTTCGTCTTCAAGAAAGACAAAACCCAGGTTGCATAATTCGACTTTTCGAATAATTCACTGAGAAAACCTATAAAGTTAATAAGTCCTTCGAATAAATAATATTCTTCAATTGATTATAATTCGCCCGACAGCAACAAGAAGAGTATCGATTGATAAAGAGGTTGGATGGAAGAGCACGAAGAAAGTATCGAAGAAAATACTATGAGATAACCTTTACTTGCCCTAAAAAAAAACTAGTTTTCTACGCATGTGTAATAGAACAAAATAAAAAATCAATCAAAATCAATTAAACAATACAATTGACAATCAAATTTAATAATACAATTGACAATTAAAACATACAATTACAATACTATGTTACGTATTTAGTTAAAACTACTGTTTACTCGATACGACACCTGAAAGACTTTATCCAATCCCTCGAATCCCTCAATCCTTCACTCCTACTCCTTCGCCCGGAGCGAATCAATAGAAGCCGATATTCGTTTGGTCGGTTAAGTAATTTGTTAGCTCAGTGGTAAGCGTGTAGGGTTTGCATTTTTTGGACCATGGGTTCGAATCCCACAAAATCTTTTTTGTATTTTTTTTTTCGTTTTTATGCAATGTTAGGGTGTTTAAATTTTTTTAGGGTGTTTAGTTTTTTTATAACCACCTAAAAGCTTTATTTTCGGAAATACAAACGTAACAAAAACGACATGAATCTTCTATATATATGATTATTTTTTTATATATATGATTATGTTTTTATATATACTATTTACGATTATTTTTTTTTAAACCACCAAAACATCATTTATTTATCACTTGCCGAAGAACCAAGTGGAAGAACCAAGCGAAGGAGTAGGAGTGAAGGATTAGAAGGATTCGAGGGATTGGATAAAGTCTTTCAGGTGGCGCACCGCTGTTTACTTCTGACTGACAGACAGACAGACAGACAGACGGCGTAGCTTAGTAATGTAGTGTGGGTTGAAGAAGAAGGCAGGATTGGTTTGTGACGTATATTTCTTGTAATAATAACTTGTATAAAATGTTCTGACAATATTTAGTTCTTAGCGACTAGACGACGTACGACGAACGAACGACCGATGACGTTATACTTTTTTATGGAGAATAGACAAGACAGATGACAGACGGAAAGACATAGACATTAGACATATTATTTTATATTAGGCGTTGGCTACTAAGCCATGTTACCATATATAACATCTACCTTTTTAAGTTAATACTTGACATTACATTTTAACAAAATTATCTCTTTTTACTCTTGACATTTCATTTTACTATTCTAATCAAAATCTAAACTTCTAAATCTAAGCGGTTTGTTTATTACTCTCCCTGACCTTGTACTTGTTTTCTTATGACTAACTGGCGTTTGCGTTTCTGTGGCATCTTCCACCTGACTGTTGCTCGGTGCTGCCGATGTCAACGGAGACTCGTGCCGTGATGGTGGAGATGACGGTACAGTGACAGTTTCAGACTCATGACTTGACAATAATTCAGACGATACATTTTCTTTCCTTAAAGGAGACGACTGAGGCAAAATGGTTTCTAAACCATTTGATTGTTGGCTTGACATATTCAATCTTAAGTGTACTCTATTTCGACGATATGTTTTCCCTTCTGAAGTTTCTATAATGTAAGATCTATTACATTTCAGTCTGTTTCTTATAACAGCTGGTAACCAATCTGACTTAGGATTTTTCTTATAATAGACTACATCTCCTGGCTGTAGGATACTCAACTCTTTTGTATTCCTATTGTAATATTTTTTACTTTGTTCCTGACGTTTTTCAAATCCAGTTTTGTATTCTTTAAAAGATACTACTTTAGGCTTCAATTTATTTTCAAGACTGGGCAAATTGTTCCTTAGACTTCTCGACATAGACAATTGTGAAGGTGATGGAAAATTATTTTTCGGTGTTGTCCTATAATGCAGTAGTGCAAGATATGGATCTGATTTCGTATCACGACATTTTTTTAACATATTTTTGACTATTTTGACAGAACTTTCAGCTTGACCATTTGACTGTGCGTGATGGGGACTTGAGACAATGTGTTCTATGTCCGACTCAAAGAAAAATGATTTTAGTTCAATCGAGTTGAACGGTGGTCCCCCATCTGATACTAGTTCCAAGGGTATACCATGACGGGCAAATATTGACTTTAAATTAGTTATGACATATTGAGCAGAATAGCCTTGATTTAGTAAAGCTATTTCTATATATTTTTAATAGTAATCTGTGACAACCATATAGTTTTGGCCATCAAAATACAGAAAATCGACACTGACTCGTTGCCAAGGATGTTTTGTTATTGTATAGCTTTGCAACGGCTCACTTGGATTGGCAGACCTGTACTTTGCACATACTTGACACTGGTCTATGACATTTTTTAAATCAGCATTTAAATTTGGCCAATACATAATATTTCTGGCAAGACTAGTACATTTATTTACACCTTGGTGACCTTCATGAATTTTTTGTAGCATTTCTTGTTGCATGCTAGACGGTATTATTAAACGATCATTCTTAAATACTAACTCATTCATTACATGGATTTCACCTTGAAAATTCCAATATGGCTTTGCTAACTGACTTACAATATTTTTATTTTTAGGCCATCCCTCAACATAATATTTTTTTAATATTTGTAAAGTCGGATCATTTTTAGTAGCTTCTTTTAATTTATTCAAGTAATGCTCTGTGACTGACAAGTTTGACACTATTGAATTTACATGAAATGGAATGTCTTGTTCAAAATCAGGCTCGTAATGTTCAGGTTGAGCTGCTCTAGACAAAGTGTCGGATATAAACATCTCTTTACCTGGCACATATATTACATTTATGTCATATGCTTGCAAAGTGAGCATCATTCGTTGTAGACGTGCTGGGACATCATGTAGTGATTTTTTAAACAAATAAACTAACGGTTTATGATCGGTGTGCACTGTGACTGTGTTACCGTATATGTACTGATGAAACTTATGACAACCAAATTGTATGGCAAATAATTCTTTTTCAATTTGAGCATAATTTTGTTGTGCTGATGTTAATGTTTTTGAACTATATGCAATTGGTCTTTTGTTCTGCATGATCACGGCTCCTACCGCAGAGTTTGAAGAATCTACTGGAAGTGTTATTTCCAAATTTTGATCAAAATGTGCAAGGACTGGTGTGGAACTTATTATATTCTTTAGTCTATTAAAACACTGATCATGATTTTTGTCCCAAACCCAAACTGAATCTTTTTTAAGTAAATTTCTTAGAACCTGTGTTTCATCTGACAAATTTTTTATGAACGGACCAAGATAATTCACCATTCCTAAAAAACGCTGTAAATCGGCAATATTTTTTGGCGTCGGCAACTTGACAATAGCTTTGACTTTTTCTTCGTCTACTTTTACACCTTCATCATTAAAAATATGACCCAAAAATTGTACTTCTCTTAAATTAAATTTACATTTTGACTTATTTAATTTTAAATTTATTTCCCTAGCTCGATTTAACACATTCCTCAGACGTTCATTGTGTATTTCTTCAGTTTCTCCAAAGACTAAGATATCATCCATGAATATTAGGATTCCAGGCAAATCGCCTAGCAGTTCGATCATTGTTCTGTGAAAAATTTCACTTGAGGCGCTGATGCCATAAGGTAACCTCAAAAATTTGTATCGACCAAACGGTGTTTGAAATGTGCATAAATCTGAACTAGCTTCATCTAATTTTAGCATCCAGAAACCTGAATAAGCATCAAGATGTGAAAAATGTTTTGCACCTTTAAGTTTATATCTTATTTCTTCAATGCTTTTCAGTGGATAATGTTGACGTAAAATCGACTTATTCAAGTTTCTTGGATCTAGACATATTCTTAACTGACCTGTTTTCTTAACAGTAATGACAATTGAATTTACCCATTGTGTAGGTTTAGTGACTTTTTCTATGACCTTCATCTCCACCATCCGGTCCAGTTCCTCACGCAGTTTGTCGTAGAGGCCAAACGGAACCTTCTTCGGTGGATCGACGTGTGGGACAGCATCGGCTCGCAGACCGATGCAACAGACAGGCGGGAGGCATCCAAGACCCTGAAACACATCTCCATATTCTGTAGCTATGTCCTCATTATTTTGGCGCGCATCGTTTAAAGTGAAAATTCTTTTCAGAACGCCTATTTTCTGACATGTTGGTAAGCCCAAGACTGTCGGTGTTTTTATTGTTGTAATCATGAAAGATATTTTCTCATTTTGACAACCATTGAGGTGACAATTTAAATTGACATTACCTTTTATAGGTATTTTACTGCCCCCAAAACCAAAGATTTCTACTTGTGACTCTTTTATTAATCTGGACGGTAAGTTTAATGACTGGTAGGTATCATGTGACATCACATTTATATCTGCTCCCGAATCTAAAATACATCTTACATTTACCTTGTTTATTTTTAAGTTTAGAAACCATGACCTATCTGAATTTGCTTCCTGTTGTACTGAACCAACAAAATATTTGTTTGATTCGACTCGCTCTTCTGTTTCAAGCGTTCTTACATTATTGAAGTTTTTTTTTAAAAAGCAAAATTTTGAAAAATGATTTAATTTATTACATAACCTGCATCTAGCTCCTTCAGCTGGGCACTTGAATCGATGAAGCTGTCCGCACCTTCCGCAGGGCTTCTTGTGACTTGCACCCGCACCTGAGCTGCTCGCCGCTTCATGTCTCGACGGACTGCTCGCTCTGGCTGAACTGCTCGCTCTGGATTGGTGGTATTGATCCCAGCTCGGTGATCTTGCTCGCGATTCAACTGCCATTACAGTATTCGATTCCAGTTGTTTGAATGCAGTGTTTTGAGACATTATCACTGTCTTGGCCAGCGCAATGGCTCTATCCAGGGTCAGATCGGTTTCTTGCAGTAGACGCTGACGTACGTTGAGGTGACGACTATGCATATTGCATATGAAAATATCTCGTACTAGTGACTCCCGTAGTTTTTCAAACTCACATTCCAGACTCATGTTATGTAGATCGGTGACAAATGATTCGAAGTCTTCGGTTTCGGCTTGATGACGAGTAAAGAAATTGTGACGGACGATCGATAAATTTTTCTTTGGGACAAAATATTCTTGATATTTATTTTTTAGCATTTTCAGAGTGACGTTTTGCAATTCGAGGTTGAATGAGTTAAAAATGTCTATACCTTTCTGGCCAATGTTGTGCAGTAAAATTGCTACTTTTCTTCTTTCCGGAGCCTCTTCTAGATTTGCAGCACACATATATAACTCGAATGTCTGCAACCACCTCTTCCAAGATATTTCATTGTTGCCGCTGTCGTTGATGACGAGTGGACGAAGCGTCGGACCAGCGGCTTGTATGGCAGCGACATGCGCTCCCAACATGACATTAGCTTTATCCCGTTCCATCTTCGACTTGTCGACTCGCACACTTCTGACACCATGTAGTGTGGGTTGAAGAAGAAGGCAGGATTGGTTTGTGACGTATATTTCTTGTAATAATAACTTGTATAAAATGTTCTGACAATATTTAGTTCTTAGCGACTAGACGACGTACGACGAACGAACGACCGATGACGTTATACTTTTTTATGGAGAATAGACAAGACAGATGACAGACGGAAAGACATAGACATTAGACATATTATTTTATATTAGGCGTTGGCTACTAAGCCATGTTACCATATATAACAAGTAATAGGCTTCCGTACGGGTTACGGAAACCTAAAAAAATAACAAAATACAGCTTCCTAGTCTCCTTCACTGTGATGTTCACCATATTCTCATAGCGTAGGTTGTGAAGCTCCGTCGCAGCCAGCGCGAATCACTTTAAAATATTAAACGGGAAAACAAGATTTGCCTGTTAGCGTAATGTAATGTCCATCGCTCGCTATCCGTGTTTAGTGTTCGTAGAGTTACACCTACGAGTGTTGACTAATACCTGTCAACATTCGTTTTCGTTTTCCTTTATTTGTGTACCGGCACGGCATTCGCAACCCCCGCATACGACCAAATGTCCACGGGCGTCGTTAGATACCTTATGGGTGGCTCGGCTCGTGATTTAGCCCCTCTGACTCAGCCACCCTTACCGGATTAAAAAAGAACACACACATTTATTTACATCCATGCAAGCTTTTGCACTATTTTTTAATTTTTTTTATTCCAAGCGCACATGTGGCGCCGAGGCACCCATAAGGTGTCTAACGACGCCCATTTACATTCGGTCGTACGCTATTTATTTATTTATTCTTTAGTGTGGTCAGCTCTAAATTAAAAGATATTTTTCGATACATTTCTAAAACAAATTTATAGGTGTTTTGGCAAATTCAAAATTACATACAAATATTGCCTGTAACGTCGACATTTAAAAATTGCGATAGCAGTCGAGCATATCACGCTAGTAAATTTGAAAACCATGAAATAACTGTTGGTCCCTTCACTTCTTACCTTACTAGGTGGTAAGGTTTAACCAACGCACTGAAGGAAACGTCAGTCGAAAAGGCTATGTAAATAGTTCGTGTTTTCCGTCCAGTTCAGTGTAGCCGGCACGACCAAAGTGAAGCACTGACGTGGCACCTAGTTCACGAAAGTGTTATGGGCTAACAGGTGATGTAGCCAACCGCGTCAGTTTCCATAATTTTTTTGGTTTTTTTTTTTTCAAAATTACTTGAATTTATTAACAGATCGCAAATCATATTTCAATCCCCTAAAAAGGCGATATGTTTCTACTGTTTTATGCCAAAACATAAACAAAAATTATTGCACAACCAGGAAGACATAAAATATAAGAGGATTCTGCAGAAGTGTGGCGCAATACATTATACGCAATATGTATGGCGCGACAATATGCCCGGCGAGTAGAGAATTCAATTTCATATAAAAGCTTTCCGTATGGATGTCCAACACTACTTTAGGTCTGGGTGACATACACTGGGTACACACACATACACTGTCATAATAGTGTTGGAAGTTGGTAGCGGATTGCACAGCTTTGGGAATACCTATTTACTTTTTGAGCAATTATTTCAAATGGACTTCGGTATTCGTACATTTTTGCTCCTATGCACAGTTGTATAAAATGCACTCAATATATTTCCCCCCAAGTACAGACTCGGGTCTTTCAAGAATGAATGGGCACCTGTCAGGCCGGCATGGCCCCCGCATACGACTAGTCAAAAAGTCAAGTCAAAATAGTTCATTTCCCGTTGAGTGGGGTTTTCTACAATTTTATAAAAAATAAAATTTTTCAACTATGGGAAACGTCAAAGATTTTAATAAAATTATTAAATAATCAAAAATTAAAATATCATTACATTAATCAAAATAAAAGCAATATCACACATCGACCGAATGTCCATTGGCGTCGTTGGGCACTTCATGGGTGGCTCGGCGCCATATTATGTCGCGCTTTCAATAAAAAAAAGAATCGGGCAAGAAACCTTATAGAGTTTATTTAAATATAACTTACATAATAATTTATAAGTTAGTTTTAGTTTTTAGTTTTTAGTGGTTTTTAGTTATAGTTTTTTTTTTATTAGTTATATTTGTCTATTTAATTTGATAGGTAGTTATAGTTTATGTAATTTCTGTATGTTTAATTCAATAAAGTTTTCTTCTAATAAAAAAAATAAAAAAAAATCATCAAATACGTCTCGATACTTACATACTAAGTTTTAATTACGTTAAATATAACATACTACCTATTATCTAAGTAAAAAATCAATAATTAAAAAATAATTCGTTCAGTCCGCATTACTGCATGTAAATATACCCCTCTTCACGGGGGTGGCACGCGGTGTGAGTATATTGGGGCGGAAGGGTGCGGCGGGGCGGCGGGTGGGGGGACCGGAAGTGGGCGGGGCGTGCAGCGGAAGTTCGCCGACGACAGTTGTGCAGTTCGGCAACTCCGTTTGACTTCGCTTTATTTCATGCGGTTCGCGAAAACTTTGCAAGTTATTGTCGGTGGGTTATACCTATGAGTATGTACTATTGTACCTATCGTATCTAGTTGGATGGAATGAAGATTCAGATTCAGATTCAGATTCTGATATTTATTTCGCCATAAAGAACACACAACAATAACAATATTTCATTGAGACATTATGCATATTCAGTATGGTTCGTCATCATTTTCTTTGTTTTTTTTTGTCATGTCCCGTTCAGCAGTGCAATCTATAGGGAAGAACCGTAAGAAACCTTACAGAGCTTTTTTAAATATAACTTATGTACTAGAGTTTCATTATGTTATATAAAACATACTATATCTAAGAAAAAAATTAAAAATATTAAGTAAAGATATACACATTAAAAAAGATAATAAAATACAAAACAAGGTACATAGGGTTCAGTCAAGTTATTAATAAAAAGAAGGGATCTGTTTTAGCTTTGATTGCTAAGAGTCCCACTGTATCTCTCCTCGTGCATGTCGTAAAAGGCGACTAAGGTAAAAGGACGAGATGCCGTGCTAAAGGGCGACAGGATAGCCACCTCTCACCTTGGCATGGTCCTTTCACCTTTCGCATTCTTCGGGACTGTTTTATCGAGTCACATAAATCCTTTTTACCCAACTACGGCGAAGCCAAAAAGGAAGGGTTATGAGTTTGACGTGTATGTATGTATGTATGTATGTATGTGTGTATGTATGTATGTATGTATGTATGTATGTATGTATGTATGTATGTGTGTATGTATGTATGTATGTATGTATGTATGTATGTATGTATGTATGTGACTATCTATATTCCACTCTACAGCCTAAAGTACTGGGCCGATTTGAATAATTATTGTGCCATTGGATTCTTTTCATTCACGGGAGTGGCATAGGCTATATAACAATTTTCAAAATTCAAAATGGCGGACGCACGGCGTGAAAATGTCAAATTTGTTTTTCTTATTATATTGAGTAGGGTATCAAATTAAAGATAATTAAATTACGATTCCGAAAATATATAAATTTGCTACCTAATGAACTTATGTGTGCAGAGAAATAGAGCAAAATGTGTGGCGCATGCATGAATCGCAATGAAGCGTGGTCGCCGAATCCTTGGGTGTCTTCAAACGTCGTATCAACGGGCTAGACAGCCTAGCAACAGTCCGCAAATCTTCTGGTATGGCGCCTCACTGAGCGTGGTTTCGCGAGGAGAGGTGTTTTTGGCTCTGTCGACTGTACCATTGGTCCCTCGACACAGCCACCCTGTTGTATTACATAAAAAAATATTATAATTCTATCTATCTGATTTCTTGTTTAGCTGCCCCTTAAGTTAAGTGCAAGTATGAAGCTGCGCCTCAGTCTGAGGCTTCACTAGAATGCCCAAGGCGACCTAAGCGGACGAACAATAGCGGAAAACACTTGGGGTGAACCCCGAAGCGCTCTTCCCAATTCTTCTCTCACCTTCCGCCTCCCCTAAGGCGGTATTTTTCGTACGTACTTCCGTGTAAATATTTATTTACACGTCTCGCCTCCGGTGAAATAAAAATATGAAATATCCATATTGGGTCGGTGCGGTGGAAGCGGCGAGGGGGTGGCGAGGGAGGGAAGGGGGGCTCCCGAGGGACGAGCCTCTTGGGCATATTGACCGGACGACGTTCCGCTTGGAAACTAGGTGTTTTTTTATCAAACATTAAATATTTTTTTAATAAAATAGTGTCGATCTATAAGGAACTAGAATAAAATTGAATTTTACAAGACTTTGTAAGGCATTTGATTCAATCGTATTTATCCTTAACATTAAAATTATATTTAAAAAAAAATTCCAAATTGCAGACTTATTGCAGTGGTACCGACTGGGTTGGTACCACCGCACTGGATGTAAGATGGCCGCATAGCAGCCTCGGTTGTGTTCTCCTCTATAGTCCAGTATAGCGAACAATCCAGGAAACTCTCCGGTATGGCACCTATCTTCTCAGAGGTGATATTGGCTGGTCGAAACGTGTGCTTTGGCCCCTCCGACTCAGCCATACCGGATTACATAAACAAAAGCAGTGCTTTCTAGTTCCTGTCGCAACTAGGAACGCCTGCTGCCCGCAGGGCCGTCGTTATTATAAACGAGATTTGAGCTCCCGCCCTGTATCGAGTGGAGCTGGGCGGGCACGCTGGCCGCCGGGCCCACTGATACTAACAAACAAACCCTAGATACGTGAAGTGTTCGGCGCCCGTGGCCCATATAAACTGCTTGCTTTGCTAGTAGTCGCGCCATGTACCTCAGTATCTAAATGGTCGTAAGTGAGCGAGCGTTCGGAGTCATATTTGCGTTTTACTTTTAAGAGTATGCCGTACGCCTCGGCTTCCTCGGACGAAATAGCCGGCTTCCATACTAACGTAATCGAACGATTACTTCAAAATAATTTGTGATATCTTAAAAATTTCACTTTGTAACGATTTTTCTACTCAAAGTTATGTGTATCTGTGGCAACAATTTTAAATGGCTAATATAACAAAATATTATTACGAAATTTTTCGGGTTTACTCACGGTCGTCTTCGAGCTATGTGGCTCGACGTTTCGGCCCAAACGACCGTGAGTAGAGCCGAGAAATTTTGTAATAATGTTTAACATCACGGTAATAAATCTATATTGTCTTTGTAACCTTATTTTGATAAATTTTCTCTTAGATACAGTACTCTACGTATGTATGTATATATTTAGGTATTATGTATTATATAAATTGTAATTCATATGTATTTTATTTAATCTATAAATAGTAATTTATACGTTTAATTAACTAGTATGTACTTATATGTAGTGTATATTATAGTTATTTTCCTTATATTATATTTTACATTCCCACACTCAAGTCTTTTGCTACTATCTACTTATATCTCGCAACATACGACTCTCAAACATCCAAAGGTTGACTGGGAGAAATCCCTGTAAGGGATAAGTCCGCCTTTGCCCCTCATGTAAATTTCTTATTGTGTGTTTATGTTAAATGTTTTTTGGAGCAATAAAGTATTTCTATCTATCTATCTCTACTACACAGTAAGTAGAAAATTCGACACAAAGTAAAATGTTTATTCCATGCCAAACTTTTTTGAAGCCGTTCGATTACGTATGAGGTCGAGTCGCGCACCATGCCCACATGAAAATTGGCCCTACAGAGAGACAGGTGAAAGAGTAGATAGAAAGTAAATGGTTATGAAGTGATTACGTTGTTAGTATGAGAGTGGAATCGCGCAACATGAAAATTGGCCCTACAGAGAGACAAGTGAAAAAGTCGATAGAAAGTAAATGGTTATGAAATGATTACGTTAGTATGAGAGTCGAATCGCGCAACATGAAAATTGGTCCTACAGAGAGACAGGTGAAAAAGTCGATAGAAAGTAAATGGTTATGAAGTGATTACGTTAGTATCGTCGACATGTCCAAGCGTAGGTTACCTACCTGTGGATGAAATTACACAATAAACAAAAAACAATAAGTATGAAAGTCGAACCGGGCAACATGAAAATTGGCCCTACAGAGAGACAGGTGGAAAAGTCGATAGAAAGTAAATGTTTATGAAGTGATCGCTCGATTACTTTAGTCTGAGAGCTATTTAGTCGAAGCCGAGGTGTAAGATCGCGTATCTATTAATTGTATTTCCTCAAGCACCGAGCCGCTCAACTCGGAACGAGATTTATGCACAATCTTACCCGCCTTACCACCGCTTCTGACCGGGTGGGGCCGGGCAAATATTTGAAGGCTATTTTGTAGGCGTCGACCTTTACGAGGTTTCGTAGCTGGTGGAGTGATGAGATTGTTATTTGTGATTGTCTATGGTCGTAGCTTATGTAAACTGAACAGAACTGAATAAACTTTAACAAAGAGAAAGTTGTTTTCACAAAAATACATTAGGTAGGTACTTACTGGGCGCATTTGGGCGGAGTAAAAAAAATTACAAGCGGCGAGTAGTCGGCGTGGTCTTGGCTTGAACTCTTGATCTAAAAGTCGAGGTTTGATTCCAGCCGGCATGCACCAATGAGTTTTTTCTGACGGAAAAAAATACATGCACATCTACACGTGCTGCTTCACCGTTCGGAACCGGTATAAAACTGTAGGTCCCTTCCCATGCCTCTTACTAGGTGGTAGGCTCAAATTGTAGCAGGCTGGATTGATACCACCGTACTAGGTGTAAGATGGCCGCATAGCAGCATCGGGTGTGTTCTCCTCTAGTCCAATATAGCCAGCAATCCAAAGATAAGTCTCCGGTATGGCACCTACCTTCTCTGGAGGTGATATTGGCTTATCGGAGCATGTGCTTTGGCCCCTCTGTCTCAGCCACCCATACCGGATTACATAAAAAAATTGTGTACCTATTTAATACGTTACGGGTGACCTTACGGGTGGCGCATTTTTTCTCCATAAAAATATTTACATGTAGTACGAATGAAATGTAAAAAAACCGGCCAAGTGCGAGTCGGATTCGCGCACCGAGGTTTTCGCACCACAAAAAATAAACATTGAAAAAAAAGCCATCTTTCTTGTATCCCCTTAATTTTTAACTTTTTAAATTTTTTATTATTTTTTGTTATATCCGCCATAATAACACATATTCTGTGAAAATTATAACGGGATACCTATTATGGTTCAAGAGATACAGCCCTCGGACAGACAGACGGACAGACAGTCAGACGTCGTAGGCTTATATGGGTTTTTAAATTACCGTGGTTGTTAGACATTATTTTTAAAACAAAACAGCTTTACTCACGGTTATTAACGAGCTATGTGGCTCGACGTTTCGGGCCAAGCGTATGGCCCATCCTCATGAGCACTCTGCCTAGTGCGACGGTTAGCAGAGAAACTGACGGTTCTCTGCCAACCGTAGCACTAAGAAATTTTTTTTTCGAAATTTTAGACACAGTAGTTTCGGAGATAAGGCTCGGGGAATGTTCGATTTTTTTATATTTATTTAATAGCATTAAACTATACATTTGCAAAAAATATATTTGTATTACTTATAACGAGCCCATTTCTACGATATGCCACATGATGGACTTAAAATATTTTTTTTTACTTTCCAATTTGTCCCCCCCAAACTTACCACCGAATTCGAAATTTCTTCATTTACGCTATACCTGCGTCCGTGATTGGTTCATCAACATCTATATAATATATACCGAATTTGATGTTTTTTGGCCTAAGTAGTAGATTCGGAGAAAATAGGCCGAGACAGACGGACAGACAGACAGAAACAAGAGTGATCCTATAAGCGTTCAGTTTTTTCCTCTTTTGAGATACGGAACCCTTTATAAACCTTCTAACTGTGTGTCTGACAAGCTTTAAAAAAAAAAAAACCCTAAAAGATGGCATAATCGATCATCGACAAAGCCTCAGTCTACTTTTTTTTATGGAAACTGACACGGTTGGCTACATCACCTACAACATCCGTGATGTCAGCCCATAACACCGGAGGAACTTGGTGCCACGTCAGTGCTTCCCTTCGGTCGTGCCGGCTACACTGAACTGGACGGAAAACACAAACTATTTACATAGCCGTTCCGACCGACCTTTCATTCAGTGCGGTGGTACCAACCCGGGCGGGTTAAACCCTACAACCTATTAATATAAGAAGGGAGTCATATCCCTTGGTCGCCTTTTCGAGATTCGGAGAAAATAGGCTGTGACGGACGGACAGACAGACAGACTGAAACAAGAGTGATCCTATAAGGATTCCGTTTTTTCCCCTATTTTGAGGTACGAAACCCTAAAAGATGGCATAATCGACTATCGACAAAGACTCAGTGTTTTTCTCAAGACTCAGTTTTGTACTTCGAATTGAATTGAGTGTGAAATAGATATATTTTCTACAAAGGTAGCCTAGGTACCTACTAAAAGCCCAATTCCACAAAGCCTCCCTTAATCACGCCTGAGCACCCTTTACCGAACAAAGACAACCTCACCGACTAATCAGTACAACAGTTTATTATTCTAAGACGAACGATTTAACAGAAGTGGTCTGCGGCGGTGTTGGGGCGAAGGGCGCGGCTCGCGGAGGAGGTGAGGGAGGTAGGTAAGGAGATAATGGGAGGGGAGGTCGCGGCTCAAGTGAGATGAGAGTAAATCTATTAGAAGCTTTAGCGACAGAGAGGGTGAATTTGGCTTCTTTTGTAGTATTAAGGCACCGTCAATCCGTATTCACCCGGTACTCCTCTTTCAAGGCGCCGCTTTCGCTAGTTGGAGTAGGATCCAACACAATCAATCAATCAAACATTAGGTTTTTATTTTTTTATTCCAAAACTACCGATCGAAACAAAAAAGTAGAAAGCTACGAATTTAGATATATATTTAACAAATAAAATATATTTTTTCCAAAGCCTTGCTTTGGTCACGTTGCCTTAAATGCGTTTTTATATCTAAATTCAGAGGTTCATGATTTTTTTTTATCAAGCGAAGTTAATCAATTCGTGTTTTCAAAAAGCTATCGAGCTGCGGTGATAGATGAAGATTTACATATATTAAAACTGAATCTGTCAGGTAAGTAATATTGGCGGTACACTTTTTGAAATTCTCGAACGCAGTCTCCAATCACCTTAACCGTTTCCTTGAAGTACAAACAATGTTTCATTGAGCTTATAACGACAGTCATGCATGACTCATGAGAAATAAAATAATAAAAAATAGCCAAGTACGAGTTGGACTTGCGCACCGAGGGATCCGTACCATCAATATACTTATTTGTATTATGTATATACAAAAATAATTGTGTTTTGGAAAATCACGAAACGCCTAAATAACACTACAGCAATGGTTTCACTGTCGAGCATTCGTTTAATTGAAATATACGAAAATATATTTTTTTATAATTATGTATGACATAACTACAAATTTACAATTTTCTGATTTTCCTTTGCTTTTGCTGTGAGACTTTGCTTCTTACAAAATTTCATGATTCTAAGTTAACGGGAAATACCCTATAGGCGTTTTCATTTGATTAGAGTGAGTTTACGAGTCGTATATTTTGATTGCGTTGATTTAGGAGCTTGCAACACCTCGAAGGGATCGCAAACCTTAACAAATTTGCTTGTTTTGTATGTCAATATACAAAACAAGCAAATTTTTTGAAGTGAAAACTTCTTTAGCGGCGCTTGGCACTTTTTTAGATGGGTAAAAAAGGTTAAACTCGCGTCAGATCCGTAGCCTCATCAAAAAAGCGTCAGATTTATTTAATTATTTAAAATGTAACCTTAAGTCATTGCATTAAGGGTTAAGTTACGAGTGGCTCGGGATCAATTCTGTTCGTCTCTCAGTGACAGTAAAGCCGAAAGCGAATCAAGGGAATCCGATATTCGTTTGGTCGTTTATGTGATTTCGTGGCTCAATGGTAAGAGTGTTGGATTTGTATTTTTTTACCATGGGTAGCCCTAAAAAAAAATGGGTTTTTTTTCGTTTGTTTTCTTTTTTTAGGTTGTTTAGTTTTTTTTTATAACCACCTAAGAATTATTTTCGGAAATACCAAAAGGTTTCCCTTCTGCCGGCACTCCCGGAGTGCAACTGGGGCTTTTTTTTAATATCATATGACTGTCATCTATACAGAACTTCGTGGGCTAATTATACTATGAAATTAATAAATAAATCAATAAACTTATTTCTATCTGCTATGGATCGCACCCACGCGTGGCCCGTTCTCAAGCTCGCGGGAGCAGTTACTGCGGGGGCTATAATAATTATTTAAATAAAAACGATAAGCGACTCCGGGGCTCGAACCGCGAATATGCAAGACGCGACGCGGCCCATAAACCCACAGCCCTCTTGCGGTGCGTTCCGAAACACCCACCTCGCCATTTTGGACCGTAGGGGTGTACCGACTACTTAACCAGAGGCGCTTAGGTAGGATCTCTAAGTAAATAAAATAAAGCTCTAATTTATATGGGTTTTTAACTCGCTATATAGCTCGGAGTGGCACCGTGAGTGGAACTGTTCGATATAACTCGCTATATAGCTCGGAGTGGCACCGTGAGTGGAACTGTTCGATATAACTCGCTATATCGCTCGGAGTGGCACCGTGAGTGGAACTGTTCGATATAACTCGCTTTATAGCTCGGAGTGGCACCGTGAGTGGAACTGTTCGATATAACTCGCTATACAGCTCGGAGTGGCACCGTGAGTGGAACTGTTCGATATAACTCGCTATATAGCTCGGAGTGGCACCGTGAGTGGAACTGTTCGATATAACTCGCTATATAGCTCGGAGTGGCCCCGTGAGTGGAACTGTTCGATATAACTCGCTATATAGCTCGGAGTGGCACCGTGAGTGGAACTGTTCGATATAACCCGCTAATATAGCTCGGAGTGGCACCGTGAGTGGAACTGTTCGATATAAAATAAGCTCAAATTTAATTTCTAATTCAAGTTTTTATAAAACCATATAATTATCTTCTAGCCTTTATAGGCAATTTATATTATCTAATTTTCGTGCAAAATTTGAACTCACAACGATCGATGTGACAAAGAGACGAACAAACGCGCGAATCACACCATCATGTTCCTTTTAAGCCTCTCTGACGAAGAAGAGCCGGCAAGAAACTTAGCCGGGTTCTCATTTTAGGATTCCGTATACGTAGACGTTAGCAGGACCCCTTATAAAATCGGTCAAGTGTCTCCGTCCGTCCATTCTTCCGTCTGTCTATAGCACGCCCGGTTTTCTATTAAGCCTCCGTAGGCAGATATTTTTTTCAATCGAAACCAAAATCGACAAATTTTTTTCTTCGCGAAAGTTGAATTAACCGGAAATATGCGAAACATTAAAAAAATCCACCGTAATATGCAAAACATTAAAAAAATCCACTGTATAGAAAAGGTATATTACAAAATGCTTTATCTAACACAATTTTCAGAAATCTTATAGATACGCAGAAAAAAAATTTGCAAAAACTGCTTTAGCCAAAAATCTTTCGTTTCCAATATCTCAGAATGTTGAGTGAGAACTATCAATTTTTTGCTATCATTGGAATGATATATTAATCAATTTGAAATGTTGACTTGTACTTTTTCGATAAAGCATTTAAAGCAAGAAATCCCACCGCTACTTTATCGTCATAATTTCTGTTATACCAATATATTTTGTTCTAGTTATTTCTATTATATTTATTATGTATATTACTAATTAAAAAACACATTTATTTATTATTATATTTCGACATATTGTCTTCATCAGATAAAAAAAAATTTATACATGTAAGATTAATATGTCAAATGGTGATGACGAATGATAGGTGGCTTTTTTATGGGTTTGAATTTTTCGAATGTAGGTATCTATGGTTTAATGGATGATATTTAGGCCGGGTGAATGGTGAATAATTTCGGAACGGCGGCGGTGGCGCCTCGCGACCGCGAGTACCGCCGCGACAAACGTGAGCACGATAAAGAATATTTCAACCCGACGTGCTCGGAGTGGTAAAGGCCTGCAGAAGCATTAATTCACGCGCACTGTATCGTTAGCTGACTACTCGGGTGCTAAATGCGCAGGTTTTGGTGATTTCAGCCGACTGAGAGAGATACGGCGGAGCCATGTGGTGACTACGGGAACACTTGTGCCGATTCACCTGTGCCACACTGGGTTACCTATTCGATTAGTGTATATTATGTGAGGTAAGGTAAGGGGCTGTGGGGGCTTAACAGGAACGTCTGTGCGTATGCGCATGTACAATGTATACATTGAGCTTAATTTAAAATAAAAATTTCGTTTTTAGGGTTCCGTATTATCGTGAAACCGATCAGTGTCCATAATAATAAAAAACGGTCAAGTGTTAAAACCGTTCCGTGAGAACATTAAGACTTAGGATATTCCAATTTCTTTTTTTCGGTTTAAATAATCTTTATTGATCTCAAAGAACGTTACAAACATTAGTTTATTGAGATAGGTTTTTTTTTTCTTTTATGGAAACTGACACGGTTGGCTACATCACCTACAACGTCCGTGATGTCAGCCCATAGCACCGGGTGAACTAGGTGCCATGTCAGTGCTTCCCCCTTTGATCGTGCCGGCTACACTGAACTGGTCGGAGAACACAAACTATTTACATAGCCGTTTCGACCGACGTTTCATTCAGTGCGGTGGTACCAACCCGGGCGGGTTAAACCCTACCACCAAGTAAGATTAGGAGGGAAGGGACCTACAGTTTTACAAGGAATCCGAACCTCGGTCAGCCTCCAACGGTCAGCGGTCACCCATCCAAGTACTGACCGCACCCAGCGTTGCTTAACATTCAATAGCGACAGTTGACTGTTTGCACCACTGAGCTATCGAGGCTGACAAAAAATAGGTACATTTATGCGGTTATTTGCACAGTAGATAATAAGTATAAACTAATACTATAAATAGAAAGTTTAAATTATTAAGTAAAATTTATTGTAGGTACAATAGACAAGGTTTTTCGAAATTTTAGACTCAGTAGTTGCGAAGATTAGCGAGTGCTCGATTTTCTTTTATTTTGTATATTTTCTTAATTTTTTTTTTTAATTCATATCTTTTAAACTATCTTTATTGTATTACAAAGAAATATATATTCGTATTCCTTATAACGAGCCCTCACCATTAATGCGTCACATATGCACTTGAACAAAATATTTTTTTATCTTTTTAATTTTGTCCCCCTAATTAACCCCCCAAATCGAAATTCGTTTATTTACGCTGTATGTCCGTGATTGGGTCATCAAACTCTAATGTACCAAATTTTAACTTTTTTCGACCAGTAGATTCGGAGAAAATAAGCTTTGACAGACAGACAGACACGAGAGAGATCCTATAAGAATTCCGTTCTTTCCTTTTTTGAGGTACGGAACCCAAAAAAGAGAGACGTTGAATTTTTTTTTTAATTATTCTACTTGTATCAACGACCATAAACGCATAAAGGTTGTCTTTGGTTTTTTTTTTTTTCAATCTCTATATTTCAATTTATTAAGTAATATTTCTTAAACTTTTCCGATATAATATATGTACCTACATTATTTCATTCATTCAACTATCTACAGCTACAACCCAATAAATTCGGAAGCCACAAGCGACGCTGGCATGGTACCTACTGCTAACGGAGGGAGTTTTACAAATTTATATCACTAATAAATCGGCGAGTATCGCAAAACGGAATCAGATTCGCCGCGTCTCGGGCTATCTGCTCAAGTTTCGCTATAAATAAGAGAAGGCGAATCTGCATAATTCCGGAGATATTGCGCTTTTCGTATGAGGAGCGCCGAGCGCGGCGGCGGATGTCGGCTTGGGAGTGTGTACACGCGTCGCAAAAACTGCTCTCCGTAACTCTTTTTATTTAAAGGGTTTTTTTTTTGTTGTTTTTAGTTGGTTTTTAGATTTAATGGTATTTAGATGTAGCCTGGAGCAGCATTCACTAGCTTTCTCGGTAGCCTCAGTCTCGTTAGGAATTTTCGTGAATTAGGTAACGTATATGTAGCGACACCGACGGTTAAAAATAGTTTTCAGTAGGTATCTCTTTTTCTCTGCTTCTGAACCTTGATCACAGAATAGAAAAGAGTACTCCGTACAGAAGCTGCTCTGTACAAACACTCACAAAGAAATAGCTACTCTGCGACGACGCGATAAAGTACAAATTGACTCGCACAGAGCTGCATGCCTAACCACGATAACCGCCTACATTTCGCTTCTCTTTCTGTCGTGTAACTCTATCTCGAAAGCGCGTCGTTCAGCGCGTTAAGGGCTGTGTCTTTGTGCTGTCTTATTGTGAGGAATAAAATGAAGATGATACCTATCAACTTTTATCGTTCTAGCTACCAACGATATGATATTTAGCTACGGCAAATTCATGCGAACAAATTCATGCATGCGTTAGCGTCACAATTAGTTTCTCACATCGAAGCGTGCATTGCGTGCAACCTTCCAGTGATAGTTTTGTTTGATCAATAAATTTAATGATCAATGATCATCTACAATGTACCTATTATCCTTATACGAATTAGTCCATACACACCACGCTGTTCGGCGTTATCTAACTAATGTTATTGGCAATATAATAATATCATTTTAAATCAATGACCTCCTACTATATGAATAAATAAATTACTAGAAATAAATCAAAATGCTACTAAACAAAATACTTGCCTTTCTTCGTCTCTCGGCAATGAAAAAAAAGACAAGTTTTCATTTGTCTGTTGACTTTTGCACCCGTCCACTGCACAATATTTACGTGATTTCGACATTTTCTAAATTCGAAAGCGCCACGCGCCCGGTCTGGCTGGATAGCGGCAGCCCACTGTTAATTGTAGATTAGCCGCTACGCCAAGCGGTAGGCATTTAACTCGCGACCTTGAGCGAGTGACGAAGGCCTGCCTTGATCTCAACCAGTTTTTCTTATTATTTTCTTTTTTAAATAATATTATTGCTAAAGTGTGCTATTCAGTTATAATCTACCTATACGTGTAGATATGTATAATATTACAATCAGTAATCCACAAAAAAACGTATAGTACGTAAAAATGTATTTTTTTTTAATTATTAATTCTCGTTATCTTTTAAGCTGCGCCCAGATCCTCTTTTTTCACAATTATTGACAAATTTATTATATTTTGTGGAATCGTTATTTCTTAAAATGTATCAATGTATTTTTTATCTCATGATATTGATGTGTTTTGATGACTTACAAAATTGTGAACGATAAATAGTTTCTTTATTTTCGCTCTCAAAAAAAAGTTCTAAATTCAATGCGAAGAAGAACTGACAAACAAACTTCGCAAGTCACAATGTTTTGTTAGTGCGTTATTATAAGTATTATATTAAAGTAATTTACAATAATTAACCCATACTACCGCTCACAAGAACATTAATATTTACAGCATAAACATGGATACTCAAGATGTATTATGTATCATGTGGTGTGTTTTTGCTGTTCTTTATAATTGGTGTTTTTTTGCTGCTGTTGCATACTTATTTTGTATCACTTTCATTTTCAATAATCTTTTTTTTAGGTTGCTTTATTT